>JAJOOH010072172.1:0-45743 GCA_029582605.1 Solanum gracilifrons
TCAGATTATTTCATTGCTTTATTGCTTTGTTCAGTTATATGTTATTTCAGTTTTACTCTATCCTGCATGCTCAGTACCTTTCAAGTACTGACGCATACGTGCGCTACATCTTCTCGTGATGTAGGCTCAGGTTCTCAGCATCCAGATCACGCTTTCATCGATTCCCGATCTTCAGTTCAGCAGCATCAGTGGTGAGTCCTCATTCTTCGAGGACTAATGACATGTCTATCTTTATCGCTTCTAGTCTTTAGTTTCAGTTTTGCTAGATCTAGTTGGGGCATGTCCCAACATTTCTAGTCAGTTTAGAGGCTTATTTCAGACATAGATAAATTCAGCTTAGTATTGAGTTAATATATTCCTTGTATTAAACTCATCAGTTTTCATTTATCTCAGTTATAGTATATGGGTATTCCCCATCTTTTCATCTTATTTATGATTTAGCTTCCGCACAGTTTCTTTTATCCAGATTATATTTAGTATGCTCATGATCATGCCAGCAGGGTTAGCTTGGGATCACTTGTGGCCCTAGGTCCCGTGTCCGCGTCTCGGGGGTAGCTCGGGGCGTGATAATGAGCGACGACTACAATGAGTACACGTTTAAATATAGGATCAAACAACTTTGTTCGATCGAGGGATAAAGATAGATATGAGCTGACAACTTATATTTTCTGGTATTTTGTGTTGGGTGAGATGTACACCGTAAGGAATTAATGTTATCTTTATCTTGTTCAAATATTTTTTTTTAAATAGAAGAACAAAAAGTAAGTCATCTTACTTTGTTGATAGCTTTTGTTTCTGCAAGAATTATTGAAACATTCATTTAAAACAATAAAAAAGAGGAATATAAGAATTTATCACTTGAAATGATATTTTAAATAATAATGATTTTGTTGTATTTTATAAACTATTCATAGCTAGTTGATTTTTTCTTTATGTATAATTGATCTGTCAAATTTACTTGCTTAGAAATTATAACAAGTTGTATGTGTCATTTCTGGCATAAAATTTCATGTCTCAAACTTTTAAATGTATGTGTTATGACATAAAAATGGACAAAAAATAGTATGTATATTTCTTCTGACAAATTATGATCTTGAATTTAGGGTTTGTTGGCCCTTCAAGACCAGACTGAAACTGTCAATACAAGATTGAGTAGGGAAGTCCTTTTGGCACGTATAAATCGCATCATGTATCAGTCAACATAAAGATCAATAAGTGATGATGATACATGTTCTATTTGTTTGGTAAGGACTTATTTTCATTTAATTCTCTCTGCATACTGCTTAAACTATAGTAATGTATGCAAAATTATCTTACTCGAAAAATACTTTTTCCATTTTGCAGGATGACTACTCTGATGGGCAGATCATTGGAAGTGCGGACTGTCACCACACCTTTCACTTTGATTGCATCAGTCTATGGCTCATGCAGAAGAATTCTTGTCCCCTATGCAAAAGGATTGCATTGGCAATTTAAGAACTCCAAGCTAGAATTGCATACATTAATGTGTATGCAATTGTTTATGTTATGCACATTATCAGAAAGTAAAAAATTATGTGTTGAATGATATGAAATATAGTGATCTAGCATGGTACTTGATTTATATCAAGGTTTTATGTTATGTACCTATTAATTTGACAGTGAACTTGTGAAATGTTAATTCAAAATATTGTCGTCGACATGTTTTTCAATCAGTTAGGGAGTCAATGTACCTTTACTGAACTTAACTTAAACCCTAGATTTATTCTCTTAAATCCTTGCTCTAAGTCTTGGGAACGATTATGAGAGTGTTAGGGCTAAAATAAACTGAAAAGAACTTTACTGTTGGGGTTTAGGCTTAGGAAGGTTAGGAAAATAATGGATTACCCCTTATTAAAACTGGATAGAGCCACCCACAAGGGTCATCTATTATTTGTACTAACTTCTATGGACCGTACTATCCACTCGTGGATCCTTGAACTGAAAGTACCACTCTCTGATCAATAGGAACCTTGAGTTACCATCGGCAATCCATACTCTTTTCCACAACCTGTAGAACCTCTTGTACGCTTGAGTCTTATCTAAAGGGATGGGTCCACAGGCTTACTAATCATGAGTGCCAAGTACGGTTCATACATCCTTTGACGGGATGTACTTGCTAGTCGTAAACAATTCCCTAGAGACTTGAGGTTTTCTAAAAGACAACCATAAATCAACAACTACGGGTTATAGTTCCTTTTTACAACCTGTACAAGCTATCTATAGAGCTCTTGGTGTTAAAATTTCACCAAGTCTAAAACTCAATCCACGAACCTTATCCACGATTCGTAGACCCCTCCATGAGCCGTCATGTTGTAAAAAGAGTACATATATCCAGTAATACATATTGGTCACTGCCTCATTGAAAACCTTACTTGAAAAACTCATTGGGGTAAAATCTAAGCCAAGGAAAAAAGAGTGCAGCGCGTATTTACTCCCCCTGATGAAAACATCACATAACATTTGTCACGCCCTGAGCCTACACTCTGGGCGGGACCGGCACTCGGAGACCATTACTGGCCCCAAGCGAACCCTTGTCCTGGCTTTCTTAACTCAGCAGAAACCTAACTCAACAAAATAACTTCATGCAATGAAAGGTCATAAAAACAACCTAACTGATAAAATCTGGCCAAAAAGGCAACTTTTTTCTCAAAATAGAATATTTACATATATACATAGATGAGAGACTCAATACTAACTGACTAACTGTATATGAAGCCTCTATAATGTTGAGATGGACATTGGGACAAACCCCGCACATCCTAATAAAACAAAACTAGGAACACAAAATAACAAATTCGTCCGGAAGGTAAGGAGGCTCACCACTGACTCTGGAGTGCTCGGCTGAATTAACGGCGTGCTGGGTGCTAATCCAAGGTACCTGTGTCTGCATCGTCATAAGATGCAGGCCAATTGGCATCAGTACATTGAATGTACGAGTATGCGAGCTGGAAAGCTAAACAACAACTTAAGCTTGGAAGGAAAACAAAGGAACTCTTACCTTGGCTCTGCTCGACTCATGAATAACCGAACTCAATATAAAGCAATAAGACACATGCAATATATATAAAGCTTGTAAAACAATGTAACAACTTAGTTGGATGAGGATAAATCAATAACAAACTCAACTTTACTTATATAAAAGTAATATAACTTTAGAGGAGATTCTTTAACCGACAACCACCACTATGAGCCCTAGTGATGATACAACGTTTACCTCACGTTGACCAAGGACCATCCTATACCTTGCCGTGATTTAGGACCTTACTTAACTTAGTGGATCCACTAGCTTAACTTACGTGATCATCTAAAAAGTATGACCCATTAAATCCCATGTTTGGCTACATGGTTCCTATGGAGAGTTGAGTTAATATGAACTCGTGTCCCTAATTCGGTGCTCAAGACTACTCCCAAAATATACTTTATCTCATAAGTATTTTAAACACATCTTTCTTTAGTTTGAGATAATTGCTCAAAGCAGCCTAGAGGCTCTTTTGGAATTAATGTTCCCTCTTCTTTGCTCAAATGTGAAAAACATTTATAAACTTCTTTGGGAATACATAGTTCCCCAATAACTTTTGAGAAATGAACTTAACTCGAAACTTGAGCCTTAAAAGGAAGTTAAAACATTTAATAAAGACTCTTGAAAATACTATATATAAATTACAAAAATTAATAATTGAAAATATTTAAAGAGCATACGAGTAATATCCGGTCCAAATTTTACTCTCAAAATTCATATTATATCATATAGAGAAGATAAAACAATTCCAAAATGCATGTTTGAGATTAACTAAATTTAAAAGATCACATCAAATATATTCAAGAACCAAAACAATGATCTTGCAAGGCCATAGGCTCAAGAAAGTCTAATATCATTTTTTTTAAAAAAAAAAATACTCCTATAGTATACTACTATAATTTTGATCTCCTATGTAAATACAAATTTTAAAATTAATAACAAGAAATGGAATGTTCCTCTTGTTTTGTTCAAACTTGTAAGCAGCTAGTAGGTTGTTGTAGACCAGAAGCCTTTTCTCCAGTCATGTGGTAGCAGTCATGTGAATAATGTTCACAAAATTTCAAAAATAGATTAAAACAAACATATTCAAGAAAGATATCAATACATATCCTGGAAGGTGGCATGAGAATAGCTAATGTCACAAGGAATGAAAATAAGTCTTGGACTATGATAATCAAAGTGCAATACAAAGGTTTCATTATTTTGTCCTTTACTGGAAGATATTTAATTACATCATCATCCTAGTTACAAATTTATTTATCATGCATCTCAATTAAAATTGCTTGGCAGAAATAGAAATTAATATTTCAATTGTATCGATTGATGAAATTTTTTGTGCCTTAGTTCTATCAATTTTCAAATTTCTCTATAACTCACCCCTCCTCCCTCTCCATCTTCCCTGACCCTCCCCCCAGACACACACATTAGTTCTCCTCGAGTGTATCGTTTCATAAAAACTTTCCTTCCATCCAAATCAATTATTTCTCTTCAATTTTAGAGAATTGGGGATCTACTTGAGGAGTTCCTCCCTTGCAAGTCGTCATTCCATTAATCTTGTCATTCATGTAAGTTATTCTTTTTTTTTAACTTGAATTTGATTGCATCCAAGTTGAGGGATTTTTTGTTGGTGGTGATTTTCTGCATTAGTTTTTATTTTAATTGAGATATAGATCGTTATTTTATTTTGAAAGTTACTCTGAACGAAACATGATTTACATATTCGTTCTTTTGAAGATTTAGAGTGATTTTCAATCTTCATTTTTTAAAGTATAATTCTTGGTATGTTTTTTCTTCTCAATTTAATTATTAATATTATTTTATGATTTTAAAGATATGTGTGACTTGAGTACTATGTATGATGAAAGTCACTATTTTGCAATTCATGAGCTCCCAAAAGGGGAGAGTTACAATTTTCGATGTGAAGTAGGGGCTATAGTTTGTTTGTTTCAGTTCAATGTTTTAAGTTAGTATTAACCTCTTGATAGTTATTTCATTGTAGATAAAAGTGTTACCTAAAATAATGTTTTTCTTACTTATAAACTATGGTTCTTGCAACTTCTGATGGTCTCTATTTGAACTTCACAAGTCGTGTTTGTCAATAAATTGCATAAATATATTTCCTTTTGTGTTTTCCATAGATCTTCCGGGGACTCAAGACATCTTTTATAGAGTTGAATGGATTTTAGTTAAGTCAATATTCTTTGAAAAAACATGTGATTGTATATTTTTTTATTAGTTTTGCATACTTTTTTTTGGTCTTTCTTTCAAGTGTTAATGAAGGGAAAGGAAAGAATCACTAGTAATCACTTGAAACATTTTTTCATTATATTGGTATATAAAATGTACATTACAGATATACCTAATTGAGCAATATATATATTGACATCATTATATCATTGTGATTTCAGTTTTAGGAAGCACTACAATAACTTTAAATCACGAAACTTTTAGAAGAAAAGAAAATCAGCAACAATGCAGCGTAGTACTAGTACAACAAACACCAATTTTTAAAATGAGGCTAATTATGATTTTGGTCCTGTAAGAACAATGACTTCTGCTTCACATCGCTCTAGAATATTCTATATAAGATCGGAATCCCATCTCATTGGTATGGTACCCAATATTTTGTGAAATTATTATTCCTCTGATGGGAGCCTGATTATTGTTTTGGGTAATAGATCAAACATATACTATGTTTCCATTGTTCCAAGAAATCCCTTTTCCTTTTGGATTCCACAAGGAATGCTAACAAATACACTGATTCCCAATTTTTCATTATCATTACCGCGAATTTTATGGAACTACACCCAAAGATTTGTGGAAGTGAATCATGCATTTGATCGTATGACATTGCCACTGCGTCTTACCAATTTTCCCATGGTAAATTTTCTTTCGCCTTTTTTTTTCTTTTGTTTTTAATTATAAATTTATTGCAATCTTCACATAATTAGTTTTCTAATGCTCAATACTTGATCTAATTACAAACACAAACTTATCACGTCATAAGTATATTTTTAATACTTATAGGTAATTATTTTTAACATTTGATGCACTTATGGTTTAAATGATTGAATTGTGTTAGTTGTTAAATTTTCATAGTAATAAATGCTACTGGTTTTTTGCTGAGGAACCATGGTTCAAAACTAATATATGTTAGTAATATGATCTCAAATTTTTTGTTGTTATGCTTCAACTAATAAATTTGTCTATTTACTTTTTTCATATGTTTATTTTCTAGTACTTGAATATTTGATAGACATAACGAAAATAAGTAAGGATTGTAAATATGAGAATATTTTTCAATAGATGATATATCAGCATGTGTATAATGATAAAAATAATACTCTTAATATATTGGATATTAATTTTTTCTACCTAAGCTATCACCAACTATTCGCCAGAACATACCTTAACTATTATTAATTTTTCACAGCTTGTCAATGTAGACATACATATGAATTTACATATGCATATATGCTCATCAATGTTCCAAAGAGTAGAAAAATTGTTGTCTGCGTAGTTTTCTTTTGATCCTTTTTTGAATGAAAGGTTGGGTATAAAATTTGATAGGAATGATTAATTTCAATTTTATTTGTGTCAATGTTATATACATATTACTTTTATTGACCTTATTAGATATGATTTGATATGATTCCAAATCATATCTGATATGATTCCAACTACGTGATATGATTCTAAAATATCCGAGACAATATTATAATTTAACTAAGCACAATCACACCATTGATATTGTGTTAAGATATGATATGATATGATATTGTGATAGAATCATGCTTGTACCTTTGTATATAAATAGTGGATAGTTTATCAATTGTAAAGAGAAGAAATACAGAATAGTTTTCAACTCTTTTTGGTCTCTGATTTCTCAATTGTTATCATGGTATCAAGAGCCTAATTTTTTTTCTCCAGAAACTAGTTTAATTTACTCCCTATTGTTGTTTGATTTCTGTGACACTGAATATCTCTTTTCTTTCTAATGGAGTCACATTCTCACGACATTTTGTCTATTAAATTTGATGGGAAAAATGATCCGATGTGGGAATTTCATTTTTGGATCTTTGTTCAAGGGAAAATCATGTTTGGAATATTGGATGGATCAACAACTAAGCCAAATGAAGACAAGGAAAAACAAGTTTGGCATGCTAACAATGCTCGTCTAATTTCATGGATCCTCAATTATGTACATGCTGATGTTGCACTCAATCTGCGTCCGTTCAACTTGGTAGCAGAGATGTGGAAGCATCTCAAAAAGATATATTCTCAATGCAATCATGCTCGTGATTTTGAGTTGGAACATACTCTTTCGGAATACAAACATGAAGGCAAACACATTCAGAGTTATTATTCGGGACTTATGACAATCTGGTAAGAATACGACCAAAGCATTGGAGGAAACCTTTCTTCCAGAGGCTTCAAGGAAGTTATGTTGGAGAGGAAGAAGACTTGAGTTATCCAATTTATCATGAAATTGAGACCTGACTTTGATCCTATTAGAGCTAACACTCTTAACAGAGAAACTTTTCTAGACATCGATGTAGTTTTTGGAGAACTCATTCGTGAGGAGACGCGCGTCAATACTCTAGCATCCATGGATTCTTCCTACACAGTTGACGCGGCTATGTATACATCAAAAGGTATCCATAAATCATATACTCAGAGCTCAGTTCAAAAGTCTAGACCACAATGCTTTGAGTGCAAAGAGTACGGCCATATTGCGTCACATTGCAAGGAAAGAAACATATGCAATTATTGTAAGAAGCCTGGCCATATAATTCTGGAGTGCAATCGACGCCCAAACATGCGTCAAACCAAGCACAAAACATATCAAGCGTCTGAAGCTTATGTGAGTAAAGCAGAGATCACACCATCTTCTTTGGATCCGAATCTACTTCAAGAGATGATACAAGATTCAGTTGCAACTGCTCTCCCGCTATTTCTAGTGCTCTCACTATTGCCTATCCTGGTAAGAATTTAAATAAGAATTCAAAAGTTTGGCATATAGATTTTGATGTGTCTAACCCTATGACAGGAGATATCCACAATTTACACTCTTTATCAACTCCATTAGAAAATCATCTTATTTTCACAGCCAATGGTAATACTTTTCTTGCCCCTAAGATTGGAAAATTATCTTGCTTCACTAATATCCTTTTTGTCCCTAAACTTACTATTAATCTTATTTCGGTTGGACAGTTGGTGGAACAAAATTGTCTTGTTATTTTCTCATGTCTTGGTTGTGTTGTTCAGAATCTGGAAACAGGGAAGGTGATTACCAAGGGTCGTATAGTTGGGAGAATGTTCCAGTTGTCCAAGTCTGAAACACCTCACCATGCTTGTTATCTGTCTGCCACTAAAGGAGACATCACTAACTCAAATAAATTGTGGTACTTGTGGTATCATCGTCTTGGACATCCACATGCTCAAAAACTTTCTTCCATGTTACAATATTGTCTTCATTTGAATAAGAAATCATTGGTTTTGTCATCAAAATTGCCTTGTGAAAATTGTGCTAAATCCAAAAGTCATAAACTGCCTTTTCCTTGTAGTACTACTTCATACGACTCTACTTTTGATTTGATTCACAATGATGTATGGGGTCCTGCACCAATTTCATCTAGATTGGGGTACCGATATTTTATCTTGTTTATTGATCATGTTTCTCGATATACATGGATATTCTTTTTTAGAAACAAAGTGAAGTTCCTAAAATCATCCATTTGTCACCTATGTTGAGACTCAGTTCAATAAACGAATCAAAAATTTCTGATCTGATTCAGGTGGGAAATACATGAAGTCAGAACTCATAATTTTTTTCAAAGAGAGAGGCCTTACTTTGCAACACTCTTGTTTATACACACCTGAGAAAAATGGGGTTGTAGAAAGAAAAAATAGGCATGTTTTGGAAACCACATTAGCTCTTCTTGATATATCAAATGCTCCTAAAATATTTTGGGTTGAAGCCATCCAAACTTCTGTCTATTTAATAAACAGACACACCATTACCATTAACAAAAATGATAGTCCATATTCCATTCTTTTTGGTAAACTCCCTGATATTATCATCTAAAAGTTTTTGGTTATATGTGTTTTGTCCATTTACCTAGACATGAACGTCATAAATTATCTGCTAAAGTTGTGAGGTGTGTTTTCCTGGGTTATAATGATGTTCATCCAAAGGGCTATCTTTGTTATGATTCTTCTAGACGACAGTTGCGGGTTTCCAGACATGTGATTTTCTTTGATCATTTGTTTGCTTACCCTATTACCACTTCAACAAAATCAGACTCTGTCTCCTTTATGTACAAGTTTGAGAATCAGCATGAACAAAATCCCACATTGCCCAACGAAGACCCTAATGACATTACTGATGATCCTGGTCAATTAGATGCATTCCCTACGGATAATTCAGGTAATAGTACTTTGTCACATAATTAATTGAATACCTCTTTCACTGACTCATCTAACAACAATGATTATTCTGATGGTGAACCAAGTGACCAAATAAATTCTTCCATTTCTTCTCTTCGTCACTCGGAATGTAAAACATCTGCCCCAAATCGATATGGATACTCTCCAGGTAGATACGCTCGATCGTATGCCTTACTTGCTACTTTGAATTCTATTTTTGTCCCAACTACTTACCAACATGCATCAAGTCATGATTGCTGGAAAAAGGCAATGGAAGAGGAACTTTCGGCTTTAGAAGAAAATCGTACATGGGATTTGATATCCAAACCGGCTGAAGCGTCTGTTATTGGGAGCAAATGGATTTATTCCGTGAAAATGAAGTCTGATGGCATATTGGAGAGGTACAAAGCTCGACTAGCAGCTCAAGGATATAAACAAGAATATGGCTTGGACTATGAGGAGCCTTTTGCTCCTGTTGCAAAGATGACGACAATTTGTGTGTTGCTCACTATAGCATCCATCAAATGGTGGAAACTTCATCAAATGGATGTGAAAATTGCATTTTTGCATAGTGAACTACATGAGGTTATATACATGAAGCCTCCCTCAGGGTACAACCAAGCTCAACCTGATATGGTTTGTCTTTTCCGGAAATCTCTTTATGGTCTCAAGCAAGCACCACGTGCATGGTTCAAGAAGTTTCGATCTACCATCATAAATGCTGGATTTTCTCAATCTATTTTTGATTATTCATTATTCATTCGGCACTCCAATACTGGTTTGACAATTTTACTACTGTATGTGGATGATATGATTATAACCGGCAATGATGAGAATGGAATTGTACAGCTAAAGAATCTTCTTAATGCAACTTTCAAAATAAAGGACCTTGGCAGGTTAACATATTTATTGGGGTTGGAGGTTGAATATTTGCAGGATGGTATCATGCTAAGCCACTGAAGTATGTAGAGGATCTTGTCACACAAGCATGTTTAAGAGATCAGAAGGTAGCTCACACAACTATAGAGATCAATGTGAAGTACAAAAATGATGATGGTGACCCTCTTGAAGAACCAACATTGTACAGAAGGCTCATTGGTCGTCTAATTTATTTGACAATAACAAGACCTGACATCTCTTATGCAGTTCAAGTCTTAAGACAATTTGTTACAAATCCTTGCCAGCATCATTTTTTTGCCCTCCTCAGAATCATTTGCTATGTTCGGAGTACAATTAATCAAGGTATTTTCTTTCATTCAGCATTATTTGAAAATCTTGAAGGGTATTGTAACATCTCGCAATTTGAAATAACTAGGAAGAAACTAATAATTGGAAATAGCCATTTTTGGAAAGAATGAAAATCTGGAAAATTTGTTTAAGTTAGAAAAATGTGAGTTTTGGTCAACTTCAAACGGCCATAACTCCTAGATCAGGCTGAGTTAAGTGTAATTCCAGATATGGTTGAAAATATTTTGGAATGATCTTTCCAACGTTGCTGAGTTTGCACGATTCTGAGGTCGTATGAGTGAGTTATGCCCTTTGGAAGTTGGGTTGTGTATTAAAGAAAGTCTAATCAAGATTTTTTGAAGGGTAGATTAGCCTTTTCCTTACACAATTAATTTAATTCGTTTTAGTGAATTAATTAAGGGTCAAATCAGGATGAGATCATTTTAGTCAAATGGAAACTCACACTAGGGCATAGAGAAAAGAGAAAAAAGGAGAAAGGAGAAGAAAGCTCAGATTTCGCTAAGATCATGCGATTTGGTGGTGGATTTCGCCAAGCAATTAATCTTACAAGTTATGTGAGTTTTTCATAGCATTGGGTTCATTCACCCACATGCCAAACATATTTAGTTCAGCGAAATTCGTCCAAAATGAGTTTGAAAGTTGATGTTCTTGACATGTATTCTTGAGTTTGAATGTTGTTCTTGAATTGGGATGAGTAGATGAGTTTCTAAGATCTTTGAGTAGAATTATAGAGTTGGTTTGAGTTAGGCTCTTGAGTCCATATTCTGGGTATTGGAATCTAAAATTAATTTGGGATCAATAGTTGAGTTTCGGCAAATTGGGGCTGTAAAACGGAGAAGGAAAAAGTCTAGCGTGATCTGGCACGCAAGTTCGCGTCGGGGACTTGCTCCCCAGTGACCAAAAAGTTTCTCTGCGTCGCGGTTTAGAGGCGGACTCCTCTGTCTCAAAATTTAATGTTGCGAGTAATTATTTAAAACACCTCCGCATTGCGGACGTGTTCCAACACGGTGATTTTGTGACTTTTCTCAAGTTTAGCTATTTAAGATCATTCCTAAACATCATGTGATCCTTCCTATCACAAATCAAAATCCTTGAATCCATAATTCAATTCAAGGACCAGTTAAGAGTCAAGTCAAGAGAACTTCAAATCAAAGTCTAGAGAAGTTCTTAAAGTTTTCCAAAGTCTTTTATAAACGTTTTAACTTTGTTTTAAGACTTAAGTTTTGATTTCAGTAAAGAGTAAAGCTTGAAGTTCATTTTTTCAAAAGTATATGGGGACTATGTATTCCCAAAGGGTTTAGAATGTTTTCACATTTAGACCAGAAAGGAAACCTCAATTTCCAAAGCGCCTTCGGGCTAGTTTTCAGAAAAGAGTAATCACTTTCTAAATGAAGCTAGGGGGGGAACTTTGATTTTCAAGATAGCCTTTGAGCTAAATATTTGAGAATTAATCTCAAATCACAGAAGAAGTATGTTTTTAAAACATAAGAGCTAATATTATATTATTTTTGGGAGTAGTATTGAGCATCGATATGGGGGAGAGTTCAGACAACTCACAGCCCCCATAAACCATGTAACCATCATGGTTAAAAAGGGTCATACTTTTGAGATGATTCATTTAGTTCTGTTAGAAATATGCATAAGAACTGCTACAGTACAAGTTCTCTGTATTGTAGGGTAGTTAGGGTAGTTATTTACTGTTTAGCAGTTAACTAATTTCTATCTTATCCTCAGTTAGTTTTTTAATCTTATCCTTAGGAGTTGGTTTACTTGTAAATTCTATAAATATCTATTTTATAATGAAGTTAGTAGTTTTTACTTTTCATAAATTTTTTCTTTGTTGGTTTATCAAACTAATGTTCCTACTTGTTCAATAACAAAATAAAATCAGATTGTTATGTTTTTCCTTCTCTGAAAACTAACAAGTGCTTTTTTGCATAGACTAGTGGATCAACTTAGTAGTTCAGGTTATATACCCTCGGCAAGGTATAGACGGCCCTGGCAGCGTGAGGCAAAATGTTGTATCATCACAATAGCTTTTACGTGATGGTTGTCGGTTAGAGAAACTCCCACAGCAGTAATTGTATTCTTATATACACAGTTTATTGTATTTTCACATACATTCCAGAGTTTTGTTGTATCCTTACATACACACAGAGTTGACATTATGTTTTTAAACAACTTTTCTTTATATTGTACTTGTTTTAAACTGCTTTATATTGAAATGAGTTCAGTTATGTTGAGTCAGGTAAGTTCTTCAGATTACTTTCAAGCCTATGTTGTATTTAGCATTCCAACTCACATACTCGTACATTCAATGTACTGATGCAAGTTGGCCTGCATCTTATTATGATACAGAAACAAATAACTAGGATCGATATCCAGCGTCGCGTTAATCGAGTGAGCATTCCCGAGTCAGTTGGTAAGCCTTCTTCCATTCCGGAGGACTTCTTTTAGTGCTTTCAATTATTTTATCAGTTCATTAGAATGTTGTGGGGTTTGTCCAAACATTCATCTCAGTTGTTTTTAGAGTCTTCATAGACAGTCAATCAGTTAGTAGTTCAGTTGTCTTTATATTATCATTCAGATGTTGTTTATAGACTTTAGTTGCCGTTTTGGCTAAGTTTATACCTCTTTAAAATTATGTTTTCAGATTATCTTGTTAAGTTAAGTCTTCCGCTGAGTAGGTAAGCCAGACTAAGGGTTCACTTGGGGCCAGCAATGGTTCTCGAGTGCTGGCCACGTCCAGGGTGTAGGCTTGGGGAGTCACAAACTTGGTATTAGAGTACAGAGTTCAAGAGTCTTAGGGAGTGTATGAAGTCGTGTCTGTAGAATCCTAGTTACTGTTGTGAACTATGCCATATCTATCATTAGGAGGCTGCAACATTTAGGAACTATATCACTTCTTTCACATTCATTTCGTGCGATACAATTAATCTCTATAAAGTTTCTTCCAATTCGTGCTTACGCGTGTCTTCCAGATCATGCGTCCACGAAGAGCTGTCAGAGGTCATCCAACTATAAGGAAGGTTGAAGCACATGAGCAAGGGGTACCTAATGCACCAGAAGTGCAACCCCAAGAAGAGGTCACCAATGTTGAGTTCTGTGAGGCCATTCGGATGTTGAGCCAAGTTGTGACTAACTAAGCTGGGCAACATAGAGAGAATCGTCAGGAAGTGGCTGATACTTCTAGAGTTTATGAGTTCTTAAAAATGAATCCTCCAAGATTCATAAGTTTAAGTGTCAGCTTTAGACCTAAGGGGGAGATGACGAGATGAGAAATCAAGTCAAGTGTTTGAGAATAAGATAGTAATGAGGCCCAAAAAGAAAAGTATGGGAGAAATCTTTTCAGAAGTCTTTTAGTAGTGAAGTGATGTCTAAAAAAGAAAGCTAATGATCCATGTACAACAAGTTGAGGAGGAAAAGCTGAGGGATAGAGAAGAGTTGAAGAATAAAAGGGCTAAGACATCAAGGAATGAATCGGGGCAGAAAAAGAGTAATGCGAACCGGTCTTCTTTCCAACATAAGCAGAAAGGACCTACTCCATCATCTGCTAGTGCACCTGCACCAAGGAACAAATGTGAGTACAATAGTCAAAATTCTGAGAACTTTAGAGCTAGACCTGCGCATTCACAATGTAGTAAGGCATAAGAGGGTACTAAGACTCCTGCATGGGCTAAGTGTGGTAGGAACCACTCAGGGATGTGTCGTGATGACTCCACTGGATGATCCAAATGTGGTCAAGACAGTCATTTTATGAGAGAGTGTCCTAAGAGCAGACAAAGAAATGGTAATGGGGGTAATAGAGCTAGTCTTCTTCAATTGCTTCACCAGATAGAGTTGCATCTAGATGAGATACTTCAAGGGCAGGCGGAGAAGGAAACCGTCTTTATGCTATCGCTAGTCGCCGAGAGCAAGAGGATTTGCCAGATGTTGTCACTGGTATGACCCAAGTCTTAAATTTTGATGTTCTTCCTAAGCATCTTCTTGAGCCTTAAGTGTTTCTACACCTGATTGTGAGTCTATTCTAAGAGAAAGAGTCTATCGTGATTCTTCCATTTTCGTCAATCACAAGAGTACCATGGCTGATTTAGTTGAGTTAGACATGGTAGAGTTTGATGTCATTCTAGGTATAGACTGGCTTCACGACTGTTATGCATGAATAGATTGTAGAACTCGAGTAGTCAAGTTCCAGTTTCCACTGAACCAGTTATAGAGTTAAAGAGCAGTTCAGTAGTGCCTAAGGGTCGTTGTATTTCATACCTTAAAGCGAGAAAGTTAGTTTCTAAGGGTTGTGTCTAACACTTAGTCAGAGTTAATGACTCTAATGTTGAGATACCTCATATCCAGTCAGTTCCTATAGTAAAAGAGTTTCTAGAAGTTTTTTCAGATGATCTACTCGGAGTCCCTCATGAGAGAGAGATAAACTTCGGTATAGATGTTCTTCCAAATACCCGTCCTAAATCTCTTCCGCCATATAGGATGGCACCAGTAGAGTTGAAAGAGTTAAAAGGGAACTTAACAGATCTCTTAGATAAGGGATTTATTTGACCAAGTGTCGCACCTTGGGGCACTCTGGTCTTTTTTGTGAGAAAGAAAGATGGTTCCCTTAGGATGTGAATAGATTACCGTCAGTTGAAAAAGGTTAACATCAAGAACAAGTATCCTCTTCCAAGGATTGATGATTTATTCGATCAACATTAGGGTGCTTCTTGTTTTTCTAAGATTGACCTCAGATCTGGCTGCCATCAGTTGAAAGTAAGGGAGTGTGATATTCCAAAGATAGCATTCAGGACTCGTTATGGTCACTATGAGTTTCTAGTCATGTCGTTCGGTTTGACCAATGCACCTGTATCGTTCATGGACCTTATGAATAGAGTTTTCAAACCTTATTTAGATCTGTTTGTTATCGTTTTCATTGATGACATACTAATCTATTCAAGGAATTAAGAAGATCATGCTAGCCATCTCAGAATAGTTCTTCAGACTTTGAATGATAAGGAGTTGTACGGTAAGTTCTCGAAATGTGAGTTTTGGCTTGAGTCGGTGGCATTCTTGGGCCACATATTGTCCGGTAATGGAAATAGAGGTGATATTCAGAAGATAGAGGCAGTGCAGAGTTGGCGTAGACCCACATCTCCAATTGATGTTGGAGTTTCTTAGGTTTGGTTGGATATTATAGAAGGTTCGTATAGGGGTTCTCATCTATTTTGTCCCCTTTGACCAAATTGACTCAGAAAACAGTTAAGTTTCAATGGTCTGATACTTGTGAGATAAGCCTTCATGAATTGAAAAAGAGGTTAACTACTGCCCCAATATTGACCTTACCAAATGGTGCGCAAGGTTTTGTTGTGTATTGTGATGTATCTAGAGTTGGGTTGTGTGTTAATGCAGTATAACAATGTTATAGCTTATGCCTCCAGACAGTTGAAAGTACATGAGAAGAACTACCCAACCCATGACTTAGAATTGGCTGTTGTAGTATTTGCTTTGAAAATATGACGCCATTATCTTTATGGTGTTTATGTGGATGTATTCACCGATCACAAGAGCCTTCGGTATGTGTTTACTCAGAAAGAGCTCAATCTCAGACAGAGGAGATAGTTAGAATTACTCAAGGATTATGACATGAGTATTCTTTACCACCCAGGTAAGGCTAATGTTGTTACTGATGACTTAAGTAGGTTGTGTATGGGTAGTACCGCCCATGTTGAAGTAGAAAGGAGAGAGCTAGCAAAAGATGTGCATAAACATGCACGCCTGAGAGTCAGACTTATGGATTCCACAGAAGGAGGAGTAGTGGTGATGAATGAGGCTGAATCATCGTTAGTGTCAGAAGTAAAAGGCCAGCAAGACCAAGACCCTATTTTGCTTGAATTGAAGGAAAATGTTCATAAGCAAAAAGTATTAGCTTTTGAACAAGGGGGAGATGGCGTACTGAGATATCAAGGTAGATTGTGTGTACCAATGGTGGATGGACTCCTAGAGAGGATCATGGAGGAAGCTCATAGCTCCAGATATTCCATTCATCCGAGTTCCACAAAGATGTATCGTGATTTGAAGGAGGTGTATTGGTGGAATAGTATGAAGAAGGGCATTGTAGAATTTGTTTGCTAAGTGCCCAAATTGCGAACAAGTTAAAGTAAAGCACCAAAGGCAAGGTGTCTTGGCTCAGAATATAGAACTTACAGAATGGAAGTGGGAGATGATTAATATGCACTTCATCACAGGTTTACCAAGGTCTCGTAGGCAGCATGATTCTATTTGGGTAATTGTTGACAGAATGACAAAATCAACCCATTTTTTTCGGTAAAGCCCACCCATTCAGCAGAGGATTATGCCAGGTTATATATTCAGGAGGTGGTAAGACTTCATGGAGTCCCTGTTTCGATTATATCAGATAGGGGCTCTCAATTTACTGCACAATTCTAGAAATCTTTTCAGAAAGGCTTGGGTTCAAAAGTGAATAAGTACTGCCTTTCATCCTCAGACAGATGGACATGTTATAATTGTGGAAAACTAGGACATTTCGCTAAAGATTGTAAATTACCTAAGAATCCAAAGAAAAATCAAATATCTGAAATAATAACTAATAAAGAAACATATACACAAATAAATTATATAGATTATGAACTAGAAAGTGATGATAGTATTTATGAATTCGAATTTGAGTCACTTGAGAATGAAATATCTGAAAACGAAATAGAAGAAAATAACGATGACTGAAAAGAACGTACAAGTAATAAACAAAGAAGAATATACAAGCGAGGAATCTACAGAACAAAAAGTAATATTTGATATAAACATATTTGAACAAATAAAAGGAAAATAATTAGATCTCAGTGTGGAAAAAATAAGAAATATATTTAAAAGACAAAAGGAGGAATATTATGTAGTGAGTCAAAAAGAACATATAATAGATTGTAAATACACCAAAGGAAAAGCAAGAATACCTATAATAAATAAACGAATAATAAATAAAGAAATACAAGAAATTAAAGCTAAAGAACCAATAAAATACTTATAGATATTAATAAAAGCTTATTTTAAAGAAGGAATAGATACACCAATAGAAATATATTTGGCAGATGACAGAATAATAGAACCAGTAGAAAGAAGCATAATAAGTGCGGTAAAAGGAAATTTAATATACCAAAAATTCAAGTTTATAATAAGTGCGGTAAAAGGAAATTTAATATACCAAAAATTCAAGTTTATAATAAGTGCTAATTATTCAGTAGAAATAAACGACAGAAATATAGATAAATCATTAGTATTATATTGAAAGATGTCAGGAATAGAGTTAGCCCCAGGAAGTAAAATATTCACAGCTCGTTGTAAAAACCTATATGTATTAACAACAAAACATAAGATAACAGCAAAAAATAAGATAAATAAAATAAAAATAGAAAATCCTTTTGAACAAATTGTTACAGTAATAGATAATAATGATTACAGTTACAAAGAAGTAGACATAGAAAAAGATCTAGAAATAGTGAGTGATAGGATAAGTACATCAAAGAGAATAAAAAATATAGACACATCTCAACCCTCAAGAAAGTCAGTAGAATACCAAAGAATAAGAGAAATCGAACCATATCACTATTATATAACTGGAATAATCGAACAAAGAAAACATATTATAATAATAAATACTGGACAGGAAGAAAATTATATACCAAGAGAATTAGTATCAGAAGAAGAAATAACCTCTAAAGAACAAGTATGCCCAGAATTACCAAAAGAATTATCATATATAGAAGAAACAACTCAAAAAGAAGTAATCATAGGAGGTATAATAATATTAATAGACTTTAATATATACCGAGAAGATAATATAACATTAGGAAGAAAATGGTTAGAAGAAATGAAACCATATAACTTAGAAAATACACAATTAATAGTAACTTATAAAAACAAGAAGGTCACAATAAAAAGAGCAATATGAAAATTTATATACTTGTGAAAATAATAATAGAAAATTATTACAATAGATACTATACTCCAATGTTAGATACCGGAGCAGAAGCAAACATGTGCAAACATAATTGTTTACCAGATGAGAAATGGGAGAAACTAAAAACACCTATAGTTGTCACAGGATTTAACAATGAAGGAAGCATGATAACATATAAAGCAAAAAATATAAAATTACAGATATGGGATAAAATATTACCTATAGAAGATATATATAGTTATGAATTTATAAATAAAGATATGCTTTTAGGAATACCATTTCTAGATAAATTATATCCTCATGTAATAACAAAACACATTGGTGGTTTACCACACCATGTAAGCAAACGATAGGAGCAAAAAGAGTGAATAATAAAAATACAAAGCCTACACCATGGATTAAGGGAAGTGAGAAAATTACCCAAAAATTAGAAAATGTTAAAGAAATTACCCACAATATAGAATTATTAATATTTTCAATAGATAAATTAAAAATAATCCAAGAAAAATTAGATATGTTATATAGCTAAGATCCCTTGAAAGGATTGGAAAAAACACAAAACAAAGGTAAAAATTGAATTAATTGACGAAAATAGTATAATAACCCAAAAACCATTGAAATATAATTTTGAGGATTTAAAGGAATTTAAAATGCATATAAAAGAATTATTAGAAAACATTTATATTCAAGAAAGTAATAGTAAACATACAAGTTCAGCATTCATAGTAAACAAACATAACGAACAAAAAAGAGGTAAAAGTCGTATGGTTATTGACTACAGAAATCTAAATGCAAAAACAAGAACATATAATTATCCTATACCAAACAAAGTATTAAAAGTAAGACAAGTACAGGGATATAATTATTTCAGCAAATTTGATTATAAATCAGGATTTTATCATCTAAAGTTAGAAGAATCTAAATGCAAAAAAATTGACAGCTTTTACAGTACCACATTATTCTTCTTAGATCAATGATTTTTATATCTTTAAGTATATACAGGATTAATGTTTTATATGCTAATATCATTCCGTAATGTAAATAAGACATAACAATTCTAATACAATTCCCTTATATCATAGTCTTGATGAATATTATTCATATTCGATTACTATAAACTATATTATTTCCAACATGATTTCATGTCACTATTAACATCGTACTTTCAAAAGTACTTTCTTCCTAACAGCGCCTCAACTATGTTTACTCCCTTACGGCTTCTCATGCCTATGGTTTCAATTTTAGGATGGCATAGTCTGGAAGTTTTCCTTTCTTTCCTCATGTTAACAAACTAGAAAACATCTGGTAATAATTGTAGTATATAATTACTAATATAAACTCATCCTATCAACGCTATGATATTCAGGAATTAATAGATTTAGCTATGCATAATCATGAATATATGTACCAGTGTAGTATTTGCAATGTTTTGATCCATAGCTTATCTTGAAACTTAGATTTTTTATTGAGAGAATATTTTGTATACAAGAGGCTTTGCTTTCCGTCGAGACAGTCTTGCATCCTTTTTGCCTTCTGACTCTACTATATATACAACTATAAGTAACTCTTACTATAGTTACTTTAATCTATACTATAGTTACTTTACATCTATAGTAATGTACACGTTACTACTACTTTACATAAAGTCTTCCACTAACTTTACTTTTATAATAGGACATATAACATTTTCTTTCCTGGTTTTTATCTCTTTTCTTTATCTTGTCGGCCTTCTTTATTCTAGATTGACAGGTGGAATCACATTATCTTCGCCATAACATTTTGAGCATTGATGGTCTGGATATTTATGTCCAATAGTTCTGCAATAATTTGTCATTATCTCTGGTGAAATAAAACTTCATCGTATAGCTCTTGTAGTTGGTTGTTGTTCAGGTTTTAGTAGACTTAATATCCACTGACGTATTTCTTCCATATCTGCTTCTCTGGTTTCTCTGGATATATCATAGTTTGCTCTTTGGCATAATAACTCCATACCGAATTTCCACTTAAACAATTAGTTGATAATTCATTCAATATTGTAGCTATTCCAATAACTCTTTTCCTTGCATAAAACCCTGGTATTTCTATCTTTTGTATTTCTTCTTGCTTCTCTATTTTTTCTGGTATTATCATTTCTCTTGTCAATCCAATTTTTATCACCTGTATAATAGGTTTGATTTCATCATACAATATCTCGACTGGTGCTGAATAAAATTTTATATAAAATAGTGTTCCTTTAGTTATCCTTTCGTAATGCATAAATGCTTTGTGTAGCTCTGGAATTGTTGATATCTCGTCTCCTGTCACGATATATACGGTACTTAATAATCCATAATGATAGCAAGTTCCTACTAGATTGGTACTAGTTCCTGGTTGTGCAATTAATTTGTTATATCCTTGTAGGTTTTGGGTAATATAGTCTTCATTGGGATTTTTTGCATTTTTGGACCTGGGATTTTGGTTTAAGAAAGTTTGTATTTTGTTAATATTTTCTACATAGGATCTGGTTATATGATTATATGTCTTTTTGTTTTGTCCTAGACTCTCCTTATAAGTATTAAGCTGGGGTGGTAAGAATAATGGTTCTTTTTGAGTTTTTGGAATAAATGGTCTTTCAAATATTTTGTTCATGTTTGTACTGACATATCTAGTTTTGCTTTCTTCCTTTGTTGCAGAGGTTCTTCCTGTAGCTGCATGTAACAAATTATTAGTTTGGGTTTTTCGGTGTTTCCCATCGTCACCTTCTAGTTCTGGAATTTTCAAGTCTTCCGATTGACTTAGCTCCTCATATTTATTGTCATGCTGCTGACTTTTTCATTTGTTGTAGCTCTTTATCAAGGCTATCTACTTTTGTGCAAAGCAATGTCATAGTATTGAGTATCTTTTCAATAGTATTTTCTTTGTCTAGATCCGTCTGTGTAGCTTTGTCTTGAAATGTAATCTGCAATGACATTTTTGTTAGTACTTATTACTTCTATTGTGAATGTAAAATTCTGTATATTTAATACTAGTCTTCGTATTTCTTTGGTTGTTACTGAATCTTGTATCTTCCTTGTGATCCACCATTTTACCTGCGTATTATCTGTTCTTACAATAAACTTGTTATATACGATGTATGGTTCAAAAGCTAACAAACATTTATATATGGCATATAATTCTTTTCTATTGATTTCCCATTTTATTTCGGGATTTGTAAATGTTCCTGAGTAATATCTACAATGATGTTCTATTTTTTCTTTATCATATCTATATTTTAATACTCCTCCATAACTTATTTCACTTGCATCTGATTCTACTATATATATGAATTTTTTATTTTCGTCTGGAAAATATAATTTAGGTAATTTCGTACATAATAGTTTTATTTTTTGTATTTGTTCTTGATCTTTTTTGTCAAAATAATATTCTACATCCTTCTTTAGTTTTTTATGCAAAGGTTTTAGATTTTCTGCTAGATTAGGTATATATTCTCTTACTTGGTTTACCAATCCTAAAAATGATTGTAATTTCTTTTTTGTATCTATCTGTTCTTCAGAATTTATTATTTTTTGTACTATGTGGTTTTGCATTTTCACACCATTCCTATCTATTTGTATTCCCAAGAATTCTATTTGGGTTTCAATTATTTCTGCCTTCTTCTTACTTAAACTTATTCCTGAGTATGTTCTAATATGTATAAATTTTTCTAATAATCTTATATGATCTTCTTCTGTTCGTGAATATAACAATATATCATCTATATATACTATACAATTTTCTAGTTGATTAAAATAATTATCCATGAAATGTTGATATCTTCCTGGTGCATTTTTGTATCCAAAAGGTAGTACGTTACATTCATAGAATCCTTGTGGTATTGTAAAAGCTGTCAAATTTTTAGATTTTTCTTCTAACTTTAGATGATAAAATCCTGATTTACAATCAAATTTGCTGAAATAATTATATCCATGTACTTGTCTTACTTTTAATACTTTGTTTGGTATAGGATAATTATATGTTCTTGTTTTTGCATTTAGATTTCTGTAGTCAATAACCATACGGCTTTTACCTCTTTTTTGTTCGCTATGTTTGTTTACTATGAATGTTGGACTTGTATGTTTACTATTACTTTCTTGAATATAATTGTTTTCTAATAATTCTTTTATATGCATTTTAAATTCCTTTAAGTCCTCAAAATTATATTTCAATGGTTTTTGGGTTATTATACTATTTTCGTCAATTAATTCAATTTTTACCTTTGTTTTGTGTTTTTTCCATCCTTTCAAGGGATCTTCGCTATATAACATATCTAATTTTTTTTGGATTATTTTTAATTTATCTATTGAAAATATTATTAATTCTATATTGTGGGTAATTTCTTTAACATTTTCTAATTTTTGGGTAATTTTCTCACTTCCCTTAATCCATGGTGTAGGCTTTCTATTTTTATTATTCACTCTTTTTGCTCCTATCTTTTGCTTACATGGTGTGGTAAACCACCAATGTGTTTTTGTTATTACATGAGGATATAGTTTTTCTAGAAATGACATTCCTAAAAGCATATCTTTATTTATAAATTCATAACTATATATATCTTCTACAGTTAATATTTTATCCCATATCTGTAATTTTATATTTTTTTCTTTATATGTTATCATGCTTCCTTGATTGTTAAATCTTGTCACAACTGTAGGTGTTTTTAGTTCTCCCATTTCTCGTCTGGTAAACAATTATGTTTGCACATGTTTGCTTCTGCTCCAGTATCTAACATTGGAGTATAGTATCTATTGTAATAATTTTCTATTATTATTTTCACAAGTATATAAATTTTCATATTGCTCTTTTTACTGTGACCTTCTTGTTTTTATAAGTTACTATTAATTGTGTATTTTCTAAGTTATATGGTTTCATTTCTTCTAACCATTTTATTCCTAATGTTATATTATCTTCTCGGTATATCTTAAAGTATATTAATATTATTATACCTCCTATGATTACTTCTTTTTGAGTTGTTTCTTCTATATATGATAATTCTTTTGGTAATTCTGGGCATACTTGTTCTTTAGAGATTATTTCTTGTTCTGATACTAATTCTCTTGGTATATAATTTTCTTCCTGTCCAGTATTTATTATTATAATATGTTTTCTTTGCTCAATTATTCTAGTTATATAATAGTGATATGGTTCGATTTCTCTTATTCTTTGGTATTCTACTGACTTTCTTGAGGGTTGAGATGTGTCTATATTTTTTATTCTCTTTGATGTACTTATCCTATCACTCACTATTTCTAGATCTTCTTCTATGTCTTTCTTTGTAACTGTAATCATTATTATCTATTACTGTAACAATTTGTTCAAAAGGATTTTCTATTTTTATTTTATTTATCTTATTTTTTGCTGTTATCTTATGTTTTGTTGTTAATACATATAGGTTTTTACAACGAGCTGTGAATATTTTATTTCCAGGGGCTAACTCTATTCCTGACATCTTCCAATATAATACTAATGATTTATCTATATTTCTGTCATTTATTGCTACTGAATAATTAGCACTTATTATAAACTTGAATTTTTGGTATATTAAATTTCCTTTTACCGTACTTATTATGCTTCTTTCTATTGGTTCTATTATTCTGTCATCTGCCAAAAATATTTCTATTACTGTATCTATTCCTTCTCTAAAACAAGTTTTTATTAATATCTCTTTTCCGCCTAAGTGTACGTATTTTATTGGTTCTTTAGCTTTAATTTCTTGTATTTCTTTATTTATTATTCATTTATTTATTATAGGTATTCTTGCTTTTCCTTTGGTGTATTTATCATCTATTATATGTTCTTTTTGACTCACTACATAATATTCCTCCTTTTGTCTTTTAAATATATTTCTTATCAATGGTATCTTAACTATTTTTTCTACACTGAGATCTAATTCTTTTCCTTTTATTTGTTCAAATATGTTTATATCAAATATTACTTTTTGTTCTGTAGATTCCTCGCTTGTATATTCTTCTTTGTTTATTACTTGTATGTTCTTTTCAGTCATCGTTATTTTCTTCTATTTCGTTTTCAGATATTTCATTCTCAAGTGACTCAAATTTGAATTCATATATACTATCATCACTTTCTAGTTCATAATCTATATAATCTATTTGTGTATATGTTTCTTTATTAATTATTATTTCAGATATTTGTTTTTTCTTTGGATTCTTAGGTAATTTCCAATCTTTAGCGAAATGTCCTAGTTTTCCACAATTATAACATGTACATTATGTTATTTTCTTATTTTGTCTAAACGGTCTTTTTACGTTAGTATTTTTTATGTAATATCTTCTTCTTGGTCTTTTATACTTATATTGGGATTTATATTTTTTATATTTCCCCGGTTTTCTATATATCTTCTTATAATAATTATCATTTCATCCGAATTGAGGTGCTATCTTATCTTTACAGTATGCTAGGTTTCTGATTATTGTTTTTTCCATTTTTATGTCTTCTCTATATTTTTCACATATTTCTCAATACCAGTTTTTGTAAATATCTCATTCTTGCTCCAAGTGTATCTTGTAATCCTGCTTCGTTCCAATCTTTTATTATTTTAGAACTAAATGGTTCTGGTAATTTTGTAAAATATAATTTTTTTATTTCTTTTGATTCTTCTTTATTGTATGTTCCGTTGTAATAATATTCCCTAAATACACATGTATATTCGTCTATATAGCACATATTACATATAACTAATTTTAACATCAAATTCCTATGTAACTGTTTCTCTTTATTCTGTTCTTCTACTTCTGTAGTTGTACTACTGAATTCATTTCTTATAGCTATTTCATATTTTTTTAATATATCAATTGGTGTGGTTGCAATTTCTCCATCTATTTTCTTATTATTTCTTAATTTTTTATGCTTTCTTCGGCTAAGTTTTGTAACCATAATTTTACTCTTCCTATAAGTGTTCTTTCTATATATCCTGGTACTTCTGTCATTCCAATTTTGTTATCTATTAGTTTTTTTGCTTATATCTGTTACACAATCTAAATCTAAGAAACCATTATTTCGGGATGTTGTAGATGGTGTCCATTTTTTGTTTAATCTTTTATTCCATCAACTATCATATCAGTCAGATTCTTCATAACTAACTGTATAATAATTAGGACTTAGTGTTTTTGGGTTTTTTACTTCTGGTGTACTGGATGTACTTGCTTTTGTATCTTTAATATCTCTAGCATTTATTTCTGTAAAATTTGTATCATCTATATTTGCTAATATTTCTGTGTATGTTTCACTTATATCTGAGCCTTGTTCTGAGCAGTTTTCATCTATATCAATATTATCAATTCCCATGTCTGGAGTTTCTTTTGTTAGTTTTTCTTTAAATTTTTCTATCTCTATTTTTAAGTCTGTTTCTATATCCTTTTCTTTTTGTTTGGCCGCATACAATTCTTTAAGCATAGTTAGTTCTTTTTCTAAGGCAATTATTTTATCGATTTTTACTTCTTCGATCTGTTGTATTTCTAATTTTACTTGTTGTTTTATTGTATCTATTTCTATTTTCCTATCTTTTTCTTCGTTTTCTCTAGTTATTCGTACCATTGCAGTTAGGCTATCTTCTAATCTTACTGTTTCTTTTTCTATCATGAGATATAGGTTTTCACCTATTTTTTTATACCTTCTTCCTAGATTTGAAAATATTATTTTTATTTTTAATCATTCGGGATTTTCGTATGTTTTTTCTCTATAGCAAATTCTTCTTTATTCATTTTAAATTATGTTTTAGTTTATGCTCTATTTTTTGTATCTCTAATTGTATATTGAATATTGTTTTTCTTTGGGCTAACAAAGATTTATGGCATACTCATGCATATATGTTGTATTGAAGCATTTCTTGTTTGTATTTTAACCCTTGACGTTTTGTTATTACTGTTCTAATTAATTCGTATCTATGATTTTCTTTTTCATCCATGTCTAATTTTCTTATTATCACCTACCTCTTATTGAATTTGCATACAATAATAGTTATCACTCTAGCATCCAGATAATTCCATATGAAGCTCTTTATGGGAGAAGATGCAGATCTGCTGTTGGATGGTTTGAAGTTGGTGAAGTAGGGTTGATAGGACCAGATCTAGTTCATCAAGCTATGGAGAAGGTGAAAGTGATTCAAAAGAGGTTGAAAACGGCGCAGAGTCCTCAGAAATCCTACACTGATGTTAGGAAAAGGGAGTTAGAGATTGAAGTAGATGATTGGGTATATCTAAAAGTTTCACCCATGAAGGGTGTTATGAGGTTTGGTAAGAAGGGAAAGCTTAGTCCCCGGTATATTGGACGTTATCGAATATCCAAGATGATTGGCAATGTAGCTTATGAGTTAGAGCTACCACAACAGTTAGCCGCGGTTCATCCGGTGTTTCACATCTCCATGTTGAAGAAATGCATGGGTGATCCTTCACTGATCATACCAACTGAAAATATTGGGATCAAGGAAAGCTTATCTTATGAGGAGATTCCAGTTCAGATTCTAGATAGCCAAGTTCGCAAGTTGAGAACATAAAGAGGTAGAATCAGTCAAAGTCCTTTGGAGGAATCAATTTGTTGAGGAAGCTACTTGGGAAACTGAAGAGGACATGAAGAAGATATATCCACTTCGCTTTGAGTCCAGAGAAAATGCAGACCAAGGTACTAATTGTCTTCTTAGTACTCTTAAAATTATGAGTGAGCATGTTTTCTGTTGCATTTGCTTGTTGGGGGTTTGAACTTGATATTACACCCTTAGCCTAGTAAAAGTAATCTCATTCGAGGACGAATATCCCCAATGGGGAGATATTGTAACATCTCGCAATTTGAAATAACTTGGAAGAAGCTAATAATTGGAAATAGCTGTTTTTGGAAAGAATGAAAATCTGGAAAATTTGTTTCAGTTAGGAAAAGTTGAGTTAGGAAAAGTTGAGTTTAGGTCAACTTCAAATGGCCATAACTCCTAGCTCAGGATGAGTTAGGTGTACTTGCAGATATGGTTGGAAAGCTTTTAGAATGATCTTTCCAACGCTGTTGAGTTTGCGCAATTGTAAGTTCGTATGAGTGAGTTATCCCCTTTGGAAGTTGGGCTGTGCGATTAAGAAAAGTCTAATCCGAATTTTCTGAATGGTAGATTAGTTTTTCCGTACCCAATTAATTGAATTAGTTTTAGTGAATTATTTAAGGGTCAAATCAGAATGAGATCAGTTTAGTCAATTGGAAATTCATGCTAGGGCATGGAGAAAAGAGAAAAGAGGTGAATAAAAGCTTAGATTAGCTAAGATCGTGGGATTTGGTGATGGATTTCGCCAAGTAATTAATCTTACAAGGTATGTGAGTCTTTCATAGCGTTGGGTTCATTCACCCACGCGTCAAACATGTTTAGTTCAGCGAAATTCATCCTAAAAGAGTTTGAAAGTTGATGTTCTTGACATGTATTCTTGAATTTGAATGTTGTTCTTGAATTGGGATGAATTGAGGAGTTTCTGAGATCTTTGAGTCGAATTATAGAGTTGTTTTGAGTTAGGTTCTTGAGTCCATATGCTGGGTATCGAAATCTAAAATGAATTTGAGATCAATAGTCGAGTTTAGGCGAATTGGGGCTGTAAAACTGAGAAGGAAAAAGTAGAGCGTGGTCTGGCACACAAGTCCACGTCGCGGACTTGCTCCCCCAGTGACCAAAAAGTTTCTCCGCATTGTGGTTAAGACGCGGACTCCTCTGTCACAAAATTTAATTTCGCAAGTAATTATTTAAAATAGTCCACGTCGCGGACTTGTTCCAAGACGGTGATTTCGTGACTTTTCTCATGTTTAGCTATTTCAGATCATTCCTAAACATCTTGTGATCCTTTCTGTCACAAATCCAAATCCTTGAATCCATAATTCGATTCAAGGACCAATTAAGAGTCAACTCAAGAGCAGTTAAGATCAAAGTCTAGAGAAGTTCTTAAAGTGTTCCAAAAGTCTTTTGCAAATGTTTTAACTTTGTTTTAAGACTTAGGTTTTAAGTTCAGTAAAGAGTAAAGCTTGAAGTTCATTTCTTTAAAATTATATGGGGAATACGTATTCCCAAAAGGTTTAAAATGTTTTCACATTTAAACAAGAAAGGAAACCTTGATTTCCAAAGACCCTTCAGACTAGTTTTTAGAAACGAGTAATCACTTTCTAAATGAAGCAAGATGGGAAACTTTGATTTCCAAGACAGCCTTTGAGCTATGTTTTTGAGCACTAATCTCAAATCATAGAAGAAGTATGAGTTTAAAAGATAATAGCTAATATTATATTATTTTTGGGAGTAGTATTGAGCACCGATATGGGAAAGAGTTCAGACAACTCGCATCCCCCATAAACCATGTAGCCATCATGGGTTAAAAAAGGTCATACTTTTTAGATGTTTCCTTTAGTGATTTTTAGCATAGACTAGTGGATCCACTTAGTAGTTTAGGTTCTATACCCTTGGCAAGGTATGGGACGGCCCTGGCAGCGTGAGGCAAAACGCTGTATCATCACAATAACTCTTATGTGATGGTTGTCAGTTAGAGAAACTCTCACAACAGTAAGTGTATTCTTATAAACACAGTTTATTGTATTTCCACATACATTTCAGTGGTTTTATTGTGTCCTTGCATACACACAGAGCTAACATTATGTTTTTAAACAACTTTTCTTTCTATGGCACTTGTTTTAAACTGCTTTATATTTGAATGATTTCAGTTATGTTGAGTTGAGTTGAGCCAGGTAAGTTCTTCAGATTACATTCAAGCCTATGTTGTATTTAGCATTCTAACTCGCATACTCATACTTTCAATGTATTGATGCCAGTTGGCCTACATCTTATTATGATTCAGACACAGGTAACTAGGATCGGCATCCACCACATCGTTGATCTAGTGAGTACTCCAGAGTCAGTTGGTGAGCCTCCTTGTATTCCGGAGGACTCCTTTTATTGCTTTCAGTTATTTTATCAGTTCATTAGGATGTTGTGGGGATTGTCCCAACATCCATCTCAGTTGTTTTTAGAGGCTTCATAAACAGTCCGTCAGTTAGTAGTTCAATTGTCTTTATATTATCATTCTGATTATCTATTTAAAGTTATGTTTTGAGATGATCTTGGTAAGTTAAGTCTTCCGCTGAGTAAGTAAGCCAGGCCAAAAGTTCGCTTAGGGCCAGCAATGGTTCTCGAGTGTCGGCCACGTCCAGGGTGTATGCTCGGGGCGTGACAGGTATGCAGATGCAGATTGGGCAGGATGTCGGAACTCTCGAAATTCTACGACAGGATGGTGTATGTTAATCGGATCATCACTTGTCTTATGGAAGTGCAAGAAGCAGCCAAGAATTTCAAAATCATCAACGGAGGCAAAATATAGATCAATGTCAACCGCATGCTCTGGAAATGTTTGGATACGTCGATTGATGGCAGAACTTCATATCTCTGTTGATGGCTCCACTACATTACGTGCTGACAATACTAGTGCAATACAAATAGCAACAAATTCGGTCCACCATGAGAACACAAAGTACATTGAAGTGGACTGACATTATATTCGAGAACTTGTTATTGATCAAGTCATTAGTCTTCGACATATCACATTGCATGATCAATTGTCAGACTTGTTTACAAAAGCGATGACAAGGAGCAAACACCAATTCTTAATATCCAAATATTGCTTCTTGATAAGTAGCATCAATTTGAGAGGGGATATTGACCATATCAGATATGCTTTGATATGATTCCAAATATTTGATATGATTCTAAAATATCCGGAATAATATTCTAATTTAACTAAGCGCACCCACACCATTGATATTGTGTAAGATATGATATGATATTGTGCTAGAATCATGCTTGTACCTTTGTATATAAATAGTGGATAGTTTATCAATTGTAAAGAGAAGAAATTCAAAATAGTTTTCAACTCTTTTTGGTCATATCCTATTGACATTTGCACCTTCCTGTAAGCTTTTGTTTCTTGAAACTGACATTTAAAACAATAAAAAAGACGAATATAAGAATTTATCACTTGACATGAGATTTTTTAATAATACTAATGATCTTGTTGTATTTTACAAAATATTCATGACTACTTGAATTTTCTTTGACAAGAGAACTATCTATATTTGATCTGTAAAATTTATTTCTTAGAAATTAGAAGGAATTGTATTTGTTATTTCTGGCACAAATTTCCATGCCTCCAATTTTTATGTTTAAGTGGAAAACATGAGTTATGACATACTAATAGACCAACAAATAATATGTATATTTTTAATCACAAATTATGATCTTTAATTTAGGGTTTGTTGGCCCTTCAAGATCAGACTGTAAATGTCAATATGAGATTGAGTAGGGAAGTCATTTTTGCACGTATGAATCGCATCATGTATCAGTCAATCGAAAGATCTATAGATGACAATGATACATGTTCTATTTGTTTGGTAAGGACTTATTTTCATTTGAATATTGTCTCCTCATAGTGCTTAAACCCTAGTCATGTAACTTAATTATCTTACTGGAAAACTTACTTTTTCCAATTTGCAGGATGACTTCTCTGATGGGCAGATCATTGGAAGCGCCGACTGTCTGCACACCTTTCACTTTGATTGCATCAGTGTATGGCAAATGCGGGACAATTCTTGTCCCCTCTGCAAAAGGATCGCATTGGCAATTTAGGAACTCCAAACAAGAATTTATAACTAGATCTTTTAAATATAATTTCAATCTAAGAACTTTGTTTATGTTTTATGATAACTGATAAGACATTTTTAAGTTTGATAGTAGTTTTATTAATACACTAATGTGTATGCACGTTTTTTTGTTTTGCACACACTTGATTTAGTAAAAACAATCCCTGTTGAATAACATGAAATATGGTGATCTAGCTTGGGACTTGATTTATATCAAGTTGTTTTTGTTAATTTGACAGTTAACTTGTGAAAAGCATTGTGAGAATTTTGTCAATTGAAATTAATGTTAGTTGAAATATTGTGGTCGACATGTTTGTCAGTCAGCTAGAGGGTCAATGTACATTTACTTTCTGGAGGAAGTGTGTAGTTTCTTATGCTAAAATATTAAAAGTTCTTTTGTTTGATGACACTACAAGAAAAAGGCTTTCTAGGGACCACTATTTAGGGACGAGTTAAAAATATGGTCTCTAAAAGTATACATATAGGTACAAGATTATTTTGTGGTCCCTAAATTTCACATTTAATCCATAAATTAGTGATGAGACTCGATCTAGTCCCCAAAATTATGTGAATCTAGTCCCTAATTCTAAACAAAGTGTCACAAAAGACCACCCCTCGATTTTCACGTCTGAAAAATTAAAAAAACTAAGAAATAGGGGAGTTTAAAATTCATTTTCGAAATTAGTTTTTCTCACAATAATCCCTAAACCTAGGTTGGCTTGCCGTTCTCCCATGTTCATCTACGATGGATTTTCTCGCTGTTTTCCTAAAGTCATCTAAAACATGCTACTCTTCCAAATTCCTTAAGAGTCTATTGCACCAGTAACCCTTTCAGGGAGCTTCCTTTTGTTTGTAGAATAATTAAAGGTGATGTTTTTCTCGATTTAAACTAACCCATTTCAGCAAAAACGAATTTTTTGAATTGGGGGTAAGTGTTGGAGGTTTCTTCCTATTTTAACTATTTTTAGAGGTAAATATCTCCCTGATTGTAGTTTTATTTTTCCTCTAGGAAAGGTAGAATCATGATTTTGTGATAAAAATTAGCATCCCAAGTTTATGCATGCCAAAGAAAACAAAGAAAATTAATCTTAGTTTGATTTTGTTTCGATATATTGAATATTGAACACCACATGAGGTGGAAAATTGACACTTCATTGGACTATAAGTATAATTGATACCTAATTTGTACTCAGATTTATACAGTAGTACCAATTTTTGTCTATCTCCCCTTTCCTAGAAAATAATACTTGTATATTATTTTGATAGTCTTATTGTTATCGTGTTGTGCTCTCCGTTGGTGTTAATTTTTATATTTTTAGCAGGTGAATGAGTTTAGCTTTTTGATCCTTTTGCCAACCTCTGTATGCTAAGTTTCAATTTTTCATTTCCTATATAAAATATAATTTGTACTGTGAATTGTCTGATTGGTTAAATATTATATTTTGTCAATGAGGGTTAACTTTTGATTGGTGTATTTGAGGATTGTCTTGTTGCTTTCCTATTTCAGCACTGCTTGATAAGTTTGTGGGCATAGTATGAATATAAGTAAAATTTTATTTTCTGTCGAAGCTAAGAAAATAATGCATTTGGATGGATTACTTGTTGCTTAGCTTTGGATATTAATTAGTTTAGCTGTGGTGGATGAATACGATACTAATCTCTATATGATTGGTTTTGAACTATGTTGCTCATACTCTTCAAAATTTTTGATGGGATACGTATAGGAGGACCCTCCTATAATTTTCCATTTTTGGAGGATGTGTGACACATGTGCGAAAATATTTTAGGACAATCTGAGATACATAGATTTTAACTCATCTATTCAAGAAATTAATTTTCATGTCAATTAATATTTTCGAGGACCGTCATAGTTCATAGTTATTCTTGATATTGTATGTTCAATTTTCAACTCAGGTACATATTCAAGGATCAAGGATCAAGGAAAAACTTTCTCTGGTTATCATTTTAAAGGACCAAGGGAAAACTGCTTTGCAATGAGGGGTTGAATTGATGGTGTATTTCAAATCTCTTTCGCTTCATCATAATCCATTCTTTTTATATATATGAATTGTTGTGCTTCTATTGAATGATTTTTGTCAAATTTCATTACTGTGTATTTTGTTTATTGAAATAGATACTGATTTTGCTTAAAACAATGTAATATGATGAAAGTAAAGGACTTGTATATATGATGTCAACTAGTTATGGTTAAATCTTTGTTATTGTTAAAACTTACTTTAGCTCTGACTCTATTTAGCAGTTTATACATCAATGTTGTAGTGTTTAGTGTGAGATTACGGAACTCCAATTTTATAGAACCTTAAATTACCTTTATAATTTTCCTTTCACGTGCACCACAATGTTCTAAAACAACTGCTGTTGGTCATAATGTTGCAGTAGTGTTTCAAACTTTGTATATTGATTCCCCTGCTAATATCTATTGGTTCCAATTGTAACTTATCACTTTTATTTGGTTGCAATGTCCAAAAACTGATGTCTCTTTATTTGGTGACCAGCCATTTATGGGGGATAGGGTGCCTGCCAGAGGTGAAGTCCCTCTACCCATACAAGTTGATCAATTTAAACTTGGTAAGTTAGTCACTCCAATCAAATTCATGTTTGCTCCACATGTATTTCACTGAAATCTTTCAGGAATATCCTGTAGTGTTATTTGATAAAGTTATGTGCTAAGTGCTTGCTTAAGTCCTTATATTAGTCTACGGTTATTCGGGACATAATTAAATAAATAAAAGTGTACTCTCTTGATAGCTTTTGATTTTAGACGAGAATGTCACATTTCAACGTGGTAATAGATCTGGCAGAGACATTGGATTTAATCTTTCTGGCACCTATTATTAAAAAAAAATTCCATGTGCTTGACTCATTAAAGAGAATCAAGTCTGAACATACAACATTATAAGTGTACTCTCTTTAACCATTTAAGTTATTAGATGAGATGGTAACACATTTAAACATAGAACAAAGAAGATATACTTCTGGTGAGATTATCACATATTACTCCCTCGAAAACCTATCCTTCTGTTCCATTAATGGACTATTTAGGATGTTTAAAACAATAAACAGAGCTTGTTACCTTTCTGATAGAAGCTAGTCAGATTGTTAAACACTTTACACATAAAAAAGTTGACTTTTGGTGAAGTTATCATGTGTTCTCTCGGGTGAAAATTTATCCTCTTGTTAAATTCGTGAATTATCTCAGATGTAAAAATAATGAACAAGCATGAAACATTTACGTTATTAACTAGTGAGACGGTGCTTTTCCGATACAGAGCACTTGAGGACAAGGATTATACTTGTAAATTTGTACAATATACATTTGGCTAGTTTACACCTTCAGGTATTCAAAATCTTAGAATGGGTTAGGTAAGTCCATATAGGTAAAACTGAAACATTTTTTTTGATATGATATGAAAGTCCATCAATTTTTGTTCTTTTGTAACATCAATGAAATTTCATGACTTCTTTCTTTATATTCAATATTAGAGAACAGTTTAATTTTGGGAGTTTAGATAAGCTATAACTGACGACTTTGATTATTGCTTTAAATATTCTTTCTTGGTGCTAATTAGTTGTTGCTTCCATTTATGTTCTAGCTAGTGATATCTTCCCTTTCCTGTTAACTATATATGAATAATTGAATATCACCTTTCTACTTATATTAAGTAAATAGAAAAGTTATAGATTCTATGAGTATGTAGATTAGCTTCAGTTTTTGTTTAAATTAATTTTATAAGGTCATTTTCCCTCTTTCTTGTTTTCGAAGTTCTTGCAATATTTTCTATATTCTACAAATTCATTTATTTATCTCATAAATATGCAATGAAGTTTATAATAGAGAAGAGAAACAAACAATTGAACCAGAACATATACATAAGGCTTTACTGGCGCTTGATCTAACCCTGTAATTCTGCTTTACCTTAATTTTGTTTTCCAATTCTTTGTAGCACTTCTTTTTGCTCTGTATTATTATGCCCTGGAAATGATATTAGTTGTTATTAATGACAATACAAGTATTCTTCATGATTTTTATCTTGTATCAACATCATGTGTAAATTCTGGTTTCTCTCTGGTTCTCAAGAAACATATGCACCACAGAAAACCAATGGAACCAGCTCTAAACTGTGATATATATTAGTAAAATGATTATTTTCTGATCGTTCTAAATCTTCCTATTTGGTCTTTTGTGGCTTTTATGTTTACTTTGATATTTTCAAATAAATTTGTCTTAGGAGTCATCTTCATGAAGTTCTTAGCTTAAACATGGATATACATGGAGAATCGTTGGAGATTTGATTAGATTATGTGATGCTCTTGTTTTTAGCTTCTATTTATGTAATTTGCTTGAAATCTGGCATTCTGGTATTCTGTATTTGAAGAATGTAATTGGACTATATATGAAAATGATAGGCTCTGAAGGAGAAGGATGATAGAATATACAGATTTTTATTTCCAATATAATATCTTTTAGATACAATTTGATCTTTATAGTTCTCTAAAGAAATTTTACTTTTATTTGATACAGGGTTTCAAGAGTTTCAATTACAAGTCAAGATGAGAACTTTGAAGATTTATCAAATTGAGAAATTAGTTAGGAAAAATATACAAGTATTATTTTGCTAAGAGATTTTGTAAACCATATCATGACATCTGTTTTGTGGTCATAGTGCTAAAGTGGGATTTTATTACATATTTTGTAGTTATAACCAATTTTTAATCCGTAAATGTTTTTTCGTATTGGAAATGATGAATTTATTGAAAAATTGACTAGTGTACTTGATTATTTCAGATAATTATTATATAAATTCAAATAATACGTGACTTTGGGAGACTCTTTACAGACCAGAATTTTTTTGTCTTGAAATTGTTTTTAGGACCAGGATAATAATGGTATTAAAATATTCTTGGGACCAGTTAATCTATGCTTAGGACTAGATTTATGGTCCCTAAAAGTGTTTTAGGGACATTAAGTTTTCCCGTCTCTAGAACACTTTCATGACCAGTAACTTAGGCTCATCGCTACTGATCTTTAGCGACGGAGCCTATTGCGACGGCTGGCGACCAGATGTTTCTGGTCGCTATTGACTTTTAAGGACTAGAGTAAGACTTTTAAGGACGAGTTTTACCTTCGTTAATTGACATTTTTCTTGTAGTGTGATACAAACATAGGGTTAACATATTGTGTTAATTAATTACTTTTCCTAAAATGAAACTAGTTGAGATATAATGAATTTTAACTCCTTAAATTACTGGAAACCTTAGTTCTTTACTTAATTTATGTGTTCAGCAATTTCTTTGCTAGGCCACTTGAGGTGCATGTTTACTTTACTTTTTTGTTTTTGTCTTTTATTTTATTAGTTGAAGGCTTATTGGAAACAACTTCTTTGCCTCATAAAATATAGGTAAAATTTGAATACACTCTATCCTTTTCAAACTGTTCACTTATGGGAGGGATCACATGACTCGTAATGCTGTTATATATTTTATGGTGCTTCCTGATAGGTTATTTTACTTGTTACAATTGTTTAACCTCTCGATTTTTCTTTGTTTAGCCATAGTATTTGATGAAAATTTTAATTCTAACACGACCTTTTAAATGTTGATATAATTTAAAAGGTTAGTAATATACAAATCAAGTGTTTTTGTGTGGTCAAATTGTGGTAACACCTTTTATTCATGTAGATAAACAAAATATATAATGATAGAAACATAATCAATAGGGAGGTGGATGAAGTCACGTTCAGTAAAAGTAACTACCACATGCGAAAATTCACTTCGAATTTTAAATCTTTCATTTATATAATTTCTATGTTATTTACACCTGTAAAAAAAAAAGAAAAACTTTTTCCATTAATAGACAACAATGGCATTTTAGTTAATTATTAATGACATTATAATGAAAATGCCCTCCACTTTTGGTAATGATCTTTTTTTGGCAACTTTTATTCCGTCTAGATGAAAGTGTTTCCTAAAATAATATTTTCTAATTTATAAACTATGGTTCTCTGAACTTCCAGTTGTCTCTATTTGATCTTCACAAGTCGTATTTGTCAATAAATTACATGACTATATTGAATGGATTTTGTTACAGTTATTTTCAATATTCTTTAAAAAAGCATGTTATTTTATGTGTTGGTATTGGTTTTGTATATTTTTTTGTTGGGTCCTTCAAGTGTTTATGAAAGAAAAGGAAAGAGTCACTAAGTAATCACTTGAAACATTTTTTTCATTATACTGGTGAGTTAAATGTACATTACATACATTAGAGATATGCCTAATTGAAAAATATATTGATTGATGTCATTGTATGCTGTGTTAAGATCAAGGAGAACCTGAAAGTTATATTTTATATTCTTATTGAACTTTTCCCTTTTAAAAAAATGAGTTGTGTGCTTATTTTATTGGTCTTTCCTCCAAGTTAGTATGAAAGAAACAAAAAAGAATAGTTCATTATTTGAAAAGAATTTTCATTAAATTGATGTGTTTCATGTAAACAATGTACATAGCAAATTACAAATATATAGATTTACATCATTATATTATTTTGATTTCAGGTACATGGAGCACTATTATAAATCTTTGGGCTTAATAAATTCACAAAACATCTAGAAGAAAAGAAATTCAACTACAATGCAGTGTCATACTACTACAACAAACACCATATTTCAAAATGAGGCCACTTATGATTTTGGTCCTACAAGAATTAGGACTTCTGCTGCATGCAATTCTGGAATATTCTATATAAGATAAGAATCTCGTATCATTGGTACGGTACCCAATATTTTAGGAAATTATTATTCCTCTGATGGAAGCCCAATTGTTAGTTTGGCTAATGAAACAATCATATATTGTGTTTCCATTGTTCCCAGAAATCTTTTTTTCTTTTTGGATTCCACAAGAAATGTTAACAAAACACTGATTCCCAAATTTTCATTACCATTACTGTTTATTTTATGGAACTACACCCCAAGATTTGCGGAAGTGAATCATGCATCTGATCGTATGACATTGCCAATGCGTCTTACCAATTTTCCCATGGTAAATTTTCTTCGCCTTCTCTTTTTTTTCTTTTAATTATAAATTTATAGCAATCTACACCTAATTAGTTTTATCATACTCAATACTTGATCTAATTACTAACTCAAACTTATCACGTCATAAGTATATTTTTAATATTTATTGGTAGTTATTTTTAACATTTGATGCACTTATGCTATAAATGATTGAATTGTGTCAGTTGTTGAACTTTCATAGTATTAAGTGCTACTTTGCTTTTATGCTGAGAACCATGGTTCCCAACTAAAATATGTTAGCAATATGATCTCAAATTTTCTGTTGTTATTCTTCAACTAATAAATTTGTCTATTTACTTTTTTCATATGTTTATTTTTTAGTACTTGAATATTTGTTAGACATAACGAAAATAAGTAAGGCTTGTAAATATGAGAATCTTTTTTCAAAAGATGATCTATTTGCAACTGTATAATTTTCGCTAGAGTTACTGATAAAAAAACTACTCTTAAAATATTTAATGTAAACTTTTTCAATCTAATCTATCACCAACTATTTACCAGAACATACCTTAACTATTAATATTTTTTCACAGCTTATCAATGTAGACATAGAGATGAATTGACATATGCATTTATGCTCATCAATGTTCCAATTCAGCAGAGAAAATGGTGTCTGCGTAGTTTTCTTTTGATCCTTTTTTGAATGAAAGGCTGGGTACAAATTTTGATAGGAATGATTAATTTCAATGTTTTTTTGTGGCAATGTTATATAAATATTACTTTGTGATAGCCTAATGACATTTGCACCTTCCTGCAAGCTTTTGTTTCTTGAAACTGACATTGAAAACAATAAAAAAAACGAATATAAGAATTTATCACTTTACATGAGATTTTTAAATAATAATGATTTTGATGTATTTTATAAAATATACATGACTAGTTGATTTTGTCACGCCCCGAGCTTACACCCTGGACGAGACTGGCACTCGAGAATGATTGTTAACCCCAAGCGAACCTTTTTGCCTGGCTTAACTCTTTGCGGAAGACTTACTCAAAATTAGTATGAGCTCAAAAACACAGCTTTACTAAATGTCTCAAAATCAAACTCAGAATATTTAGGAATAAACATTCAAACTGGCCTCAAGGGTAACTCAAGTCTCAGACATCAATAATAGAAATGAACAACACTAATGAAATATGTCAATCTATCTATGAAGGCTCTACTAACTGAGATGGACTTTAGGATAAGACCCACGTCATCCTAATGACAAAATCAAATGACTAAAAGTAAACAACGGATCCTCCGAAGGCAAGGAGGCTCACTAACAACTCTGAAGCTCAACTAGATCAACGAAGCGGTGGATGTTGATCTCGATTTCCTGTATCTGCATCATAAAAGATGTAGGACAAATGGTGTCAGTACATGGAATGTACGAGCATGTGAGGGGAATTCTAAACAAGACATAAGCTTGAACTAGAATCTGAAAGAAACACCTACCTCATTTCAACTCAACTCAATGCAGTATAAAAACAAAAATAAAGATGCAGTTTATATAAAGCATTTAAAATAATAGATAGCAACTCAATGTATTTAAAAATACCATATACTCAGCTTGAATGAAAGGATACAAATACACTCTGTTTGTATATAAAAATACAAAATAAACTTTGTGTATTTAAGAATACAAAATATCTCTATGGGAGTTTCCCTAACCGACAACAATTACTATGAGCTATGTGATGATATGTAACGACCTGATTCCGTCGTCAGAGAAAAGCCAACGGAGAAAGAATTGGGGTCAGAAAACTTTTTGTTAGTAACTTGGGATTTCTCAACCTAATCCAGATTTGGACGAAATTGGAGTCATTAAGGTGTAGGGAAACTGGTAATAATCGGGTGATTTAATATGGGATCAGTTGCCACGTTCCGGCATAAATATGGGATCAGTTGCCACGTTCCGGCATAAATATTGGATCGGGTACCATGAACCGGTATACTAACAGTTTGGGTGTGGATTCCATGAAAGGACCATTGAATTTGGTTTCGTGAGAGGACCATTGAATTGGGTTGTGTATCTACTTATAATGATTACTTTCATATCTAATGATGATTGATATCGGAAGACTGTATGTTGCTCTAAATTGATAACCAATGTGTATTATTGACAACGTGTGAAGCTACATTGATCCTGAAAAGCTGGCTAATAGTGTATATGTTAGGTATATGCCTGTTTTATAATGTTGTGGTTACTTGCATGTGTTTAACTTATTGGGATAGCCACGTGATCCTACCAGTACACTGCGGTGGTGTACTGATACTACACCTGCTTGTTCTTTATTGAGTACATGGCATCTTCAGACAACTATTGATAGACCTCAACTAGGTGACTATGGAGCGTGACCGGATTCAAGAGTGAGCTAGTTTTTTCAGGCTGCCATGGATCTTTCTTGTTTAAGTCCACTCTTTTCAGACTCAGACTATTTGTTTAAGGTGTTTGGTTAATTTCGGGGTTGTACCCCTTGTTTTTAGACTTGTCGTTAGTAGAGTTTTGGTATAATGACTTTCAAGTTCTAGGGGTTGTTCTTCCACATTAGTTTGGTAAATTTTTTTAAAACCTTGGAGTTTATGGGGACTCCATTTTTATTGTCATTTAAACTTTCTTCTGTATCTTTAAATGCCTTAGTTTTCATAAAATTTGTTTGTTTGGGTTGTAGTAATAGTTCTCCCACCGGAGGGTTTGTGTGGGTGTCAATCACGATGGTCTGGGTCATGACAAAGTTGGTATCAGACCCCTAGGTTCGTTGATCTCATTGTTCCAAAATGAGTCTAGTAGATTCTTGCGGAACAGTACGATGTCGTCCGTACTTTTCTTCGAGAGGCTATAGGACTTTAGGAAAAACTCACTTTATTCTACTCCTTCATGCTATGACTTGAATTCTATTGGTATCTTGGTGATAAAAATCGGTATCTTTCCTCCTTCACTCTATGGTTCGAACTAGAGCAACAAAAGTGGTAACACCATCACTAGCAAGTAAGGATGTGTCTAGACTACCGACAGTTGAATAGGGTCACCATTTAGAACAAGTATCCATTACCTTGGATAGATGACCTTTTTGACAAATTACAACAAGCATCGATTTTCTGTAAGATTGATTTAAGGTCTGGTTACCATCAGTTAAAAATTAAGGCAGTTAAGAATTGGGTTCGACCAAGTTCTGTGATTGAAATTAGCAGTTTTGTGGGGCTCGCTAGCTACTATTGTTGCTGTGGTATGAGTTGAGTCCAATTGGTATCTCCCAATTCCAATTGGTAGCTCAATGAAGTGAACAAGACGCCGAAGTCAAGACTGGAGGGACACAAGTAAGTTAATTGGAACTGAGAAGGTTCCAATTGGTATCTGGCCTTAGAGGTCGTATAAGGCATAGATGATCACTAATAGTTGTCTATGAATTGAACTAATTAAGGAATTTGGACTTGTTTGCAAGTTGTAACTGCTTGAGTGTCGTGAAACTTGTTGTGAAAAGAAAGGCATCACGAGATTAGGCGCAATGGTCTGGATAAATTATGATGTGGTTCGTAAGCAAAAAATCTTGATATGCATTGCGACCAACTGGTAACCGTGTGAGAGTCTAGGTATATCCTGGGTGGATGTTGTAGTGTTGAAGTAACGTAAATCGATTTTGGAGCATGGATCGTTGGTTGGACTCGGGGTGGGCAACAATTATCCTAGCTAAGGGGATTGAGTACTCTAAAACTGCATGTGTTATAGCTGGAAACCTTTGGGGGAAATTGGGAAAGAAAACAAACCCAGAAAAATTGTTGGTAGGGATTCTGTTTCCGTTATGGCCGCTGGGGCTGGATTTTCCCGCCAAGGCGAGGCAGCCAATGCGGGATTTCTCTCACCAGAACGGGACAGGGCGAGACGAAATCTAAACCCAGTCTCCTCTGCTTTCCCCTAGTCACAATTATAGACCCCGAATCGTACCCGAACTAACCCCCGCGATCCAATTCAGTGTTCAACAATCGAATATAAGTTTTAACGTGTGTTAAAATTGTGGAGAACCTGGGTATATGAGGAGGAAATCAACAAGGCTGTGGAGGCCGGGGAAATTGTAATGTAGGTAGAGGAGTAGGGCAGCCGGAAAGGAGGTTGCCCGTTAACATGACAGGGCTCAGTTTTATATTTTTTTTTGGGTAAGATCGAGTTTGAGGGTGTGATGCAGTGGTCACAAGTGTTACTCTTGTCTGTGCCCAGATAACTATTATTTTGCTTGATCCGGGTTCTACTTATCTGTACGTATCAGTTCAATTGCCTTGGGATTTGATATGATTTGTGATATACTTGATTTCCCCATCCATGTTTCTACCCCAATTGAAGAGTCAGTCATAGTCACACATGTATATCGTGTTATCATGTTGTGTTTATGGATTTTTAGATTTGGGTTGATTTGATTATACTGGATATGACTAACTTGGTATAATCTTAGGCATGACTTGGTTGTCCCCCTATTATACTAGGCTTAATTGTACTACTAAGTCGGTAACTTTAGAGATCCCCGGTAGGGAAAGATTAGAGTGGGAAGGGGTGTACAAGCCTAAACTAGCTAAAGATTATATCCTCCATTCGGGCTAGGAAACTGGTAGTGTAATACCCCGTATTCGAAACAGACCAAAAGTGCAGATTTTGAAAAGTTTTAGGTGCAACCCACGGTTTCCATCCACGGACAGTAGGTCAGACCACGGCCCGTGCTGGTGGTCCGTGGTTCACCACTGAAACCCTTCCCAGACCCAGCTTAGAAAATTTGCTAAGTCCCAACTCACGGACAGACCCACGGTCCGTAGATCAGACCACGGTCCGTGGTCTGTGTCTGTGGACTGAGACCTCCTTTACCCATCCTCTGACACAAACTACGGTCGACCAGTATGGACCGTCAATCGATCCACGGTCCGTAGGTCTGACCATAGATGAGAGTCAGCAGCAAGTTAGCTGAAAATTATTGATGGGTCAACTTCAGATGGTCATAAATTTTATAACAAAAGGAATTGTGTGTCCCATGACCTATTATATGATAGATAATTGAATTATATTTCCAACGCCACCGAGTTGGCTTAATTCCGACCTCCGAGTAAAAAGTTATGCTCGTTTTAGTGAAGCCCTGTCGGGCAGACTTGACCTACGGATCCAATCGACGGACCGTCGATTGAATGATGGCCCGTCAGTCCAATCCGTCGATCACTCCGACAGTAGTTAATTCAGGGGTCTTTTGGTCTTTTCCTATTTCGTTTAACCCCTAAGATACGTTGTTTAGACCCTAAATCATGAGGTTTTAATCAGTTTAAGCCTAGAAACATAACTAGAACTTATCCAAGTCAATTCACTAATCAAAATCTTAGAAAATTAGAATCAAGAGAGGAGAAAAAGGTCAAGAACCCTAGTTCAAGAACGCAGCAAGGTTCCATCAGTTCCAGCTCCGAAATCGAAAAATTTCTCCGTGGAATTCGTCACCAGGTATGTGGGATTTTACTAGTGGGTTCCTTTCACCCATTAGGTCCCTAGAATTCAGTCAGATTCTTGATTCCATGATTATGAACAGACCTAGGGTTTCTAGAATTACAACAGATCATCATGAATTAGCTATTTAAATGCTCCAAATCAGACTATTATGTTATTGCTCAATTTCTTACATAAATTTCATAACCCTAGCTATGTATTTCATTAGTTCTTGAATTACACATGCTAGGTCAGATATTTCAGTTATTCAGATATACACGCTCCAATTCTATGCCACATTATCAGTAAATTTCAGCATAAACCCTATTTTGAGTTATAAATCTTGAGAAGCTTTTCTTTAAGACAACACTTGAGTTTTACACTGAGTTTTTGAGAAAGTTAAGATGAGTTTTGAGAAAGAGCTTCTAAAACATGATTAGTATGACAAAAAAAAAAAATTGGTATCAAAGCTAAGTAATAAAAGAAAAGAAAATTAAAATAAAATGGATAATAAAGAAAATCATAGATACGAACTCATTATAACAGTAATAACAAAACGACAAGAGCTGAAATATAGACAAAAAAGACTTCAATACAATATATATGCAGGAGTATGTCAAAAATCAATATTTAGTCAAAGAAAAGTAATATTTGAATTGCAACTAAAAATACAAGATATAGAGTATAAATTAAAACATAATTTAAAATGAGTAAGGAAGAATTTGCTATAGAAGAAAAAACCTACGAAAATCCTGAAGGATTAAAAATAAAAATAATATTTTCAAATTTAGGAAGAAGGTATAAAAAAATAGGTGATAATCTATACTTAATGATAGAAAAAGAAACAGTAAGATTAGAAGATAGTCTAACTGCAATGGTACGAATAACTAAAGAAAATGAAGAAATAGATAGAAAAAAAGAAATAGATACAATAAAACAATCAAAATTAGAAATACAACAAATCGAAGAACTAAAAAATGATAAGATAATTGCCTTAGAAAAAGAACTAAATATGCTTAAAGAATTATATACGGCTAAATAAAAAGAAAAGGAAATAGAAACAGAATTAAAAATAGAGATAGAAAAATTTAAAGAAAAATTAACTCAAGAAAAAGAAACAGATATAAGAGTTGATAATGTAGATATAGATGAAAACTGCTCGGAACATGGTTCAGATATAAGTGAAACATACACAGAAATATTCGCAATTATAGAAGATGATACAAAATTTACAGAAATAAATGCCGGAGATATTAAAGATACAAAGCCAAATACATCAGGTACATCAGAAGTAAAAAATCCAAAGGAATTAAGACCTAATTATTATACAATTAGTTATGAAGAATCTGATAGATATGATAGTCTATGGAATAAAAGATTAAACAAAAACTGGACACCATACACAACATCCTGAAATAATAGTTTTTTAGATTTAGATTGTGTAACAGATATAAATAAAACAATACAACTATGGGTAGGATATATATCGAAACAACTAATAGATAACAAAATTGGAATGACAGAAGTACCAGGATATATAGAAAGAACATTTATAGGAACAGTAAAATTATGGTTACAAAACTTACCTGAAGAAAGCATAAAGACAATAAGGAGTAATAAGAAGATAGATGGAGAAATTGCGATTACACCAATCAACATATTAAATAAATATGAAATAGCTATAAGAAATAAATTTAGTAGTACAACTACAGAAATGGAAGAACAGAATAAACAAAAACAATTACATAGAAATTTGATGTTAAAACTAGCTATATATAACATGTGCTATATAGATGAATATACATGTGTATTTAGAGAATATTATTACAAAGGAACATACAGTACAGACGAATCAAAAGAAATAAGAAAATTAT
>JAJOOH010072173.1:0-27937 GCA_029582605.1 Solanum gracilifrons
AAAAAAAAAAAAAAAAACTCTCTCTAGAACTCCAAGGAAGAAGAAGAAGAAAAGTGAAGCTAGGGTTGAAGGATCAATCTTTTCTACTCAATTTCATAGGGACTCTTAACCAAGGTATGGTACCTCTTCATCCATGAATAGACATCATCCATGGAGCCCCTTCAAAACCCCCAATTTCAAACCTAGAAATTCCAAAAGTTAGGATTTGATTTCAATAACATGAATTCCTTTCAAATTCATTTTTAATGATTGGATTATGCTTTATTATCGATATTGGCAAAAAGGAGAGAGGCCAAGAGAGCTTCTCTTAGTGTTCCAGATCCCAATGCTCCAAAGAATGGTCGCTTCTATGCACTCCGGTCTAGAAAGGACCAAGAAGGCTCTCCGGATGAAGAAACCGGTATGTTGATAGTTTCCATATAGATGTAAATGTTTTACTAGATCCTGATGTTACTTGTTAGACTTTGATGTCATCCTTTGTAAGGTTTGGATGCATTGTTGTTAGACCTCTATTGATTTTGGAACCCAGTATAGTTATTATGAGTTTTTGGTTATGCCGGTTGGGATTTCTTGAAAGAAGTGGTACTTGAGGAATTAGTAGGGGTTTCCTCCAAAAGGGGAGATGGTGTTCTTAGATAGCAAGGTTGTGGAATGTCCCGATATCCTCATCTTTTTCTTCTACTCCTACTCTAGCTTGAGACAAAGAGTTCCTCTTAGCTTGTATTATGTTTTTGAGTCATGTGTGATTTATGCGTTTCCATTATTTCCTTATGTTATGCATGTTCTTGAGAAATTCTTGTTTAGTAAGAAAATGAGTTTTCATGATTTAAATTCCTCATGTTGTAGTGAATTTAGTATGAATTGCATATTTGACTTCATGAGATAAATGGATGGACATGCCTTATAAGTATATGCTTTTCTTGAGTAGTTGGCCTAATATGATTTCATGGATTATGTTGAGTATGCTTTTAATTGGAGAATGTAGTTCCTCCTATGAACATGTGAAATGTTGAGTTTCATGCATAATGGGTTGTTAGATGTAGTTCCTACTTCCTTGGGTTGCATTGATTATGTTTGAGATGGAGTTGAAGTTTCCTCCTTTGAATTGTGCATTATTTTGATGTTTCATGCATGATGGGCTGCTAGTCTTGAGTCTTTAATTCCCGTAAGGTGTGTACATCGTCATTCGATGATGAATGTTCCCAAGGGGAAGAGATAATGTAACATTCCAGAAACTAGTAGACCCTAAGTTAAGGGTTAGAGTTGTAACTCCCGGTACTCAATATATATGTTTTTGGGTTTAAACGTCAAGGTACGACCCCCACAAGGACCAACCATGGGTCCTTGAGGAGGACCCAAAAAGATGGCCCAAAATTGTCCACCCACGAGAGGGGACCCACGACTAGTAGGTCGACCTACGCCCCGTGGGTGGGGGTCGTGGGTCAAGGCCCCAGAAAACAGGCTGCAGAACCCAACCCACAAACCACCAACACTCTACGTGGGTCCAATCACGGACTGTGGCAGTGGGGTCGTGGGTGGTCACTGAAACTGCCTTTTGGCAGTTGACTTTAGGGGTCTTTTGGGGTTTTCCTTTTTAATTAAATATTAAGTGGTGCCGTTTTACACTAAATTAAACTAACTATATAAGGTTTCTAAGTCCCTAAACTAAGTAATCCAAATCAAAACTCCAAAATCACAAAATCAAAACCAATTTCCCCCCAAAACTCTCTCTCTAGAACTCAGGAAGAAGAAGAAGAAGAAGAAGAAGAAGAAGAAAGGTGAAGCTAGGGTTGAAGGATCAATCTTTTCTACTTAATTTTGTGGGGATTCTTCACCAATGTATGGTAGCTCTTCATCCATGGAGCCCCTTCAAAACCCCCAATTTCAAAGTTACAAATCCCAAAAGTTAAAGTTTGACTTCAATCTCATGGATTCCTTTCAAATTCATTTTTAATGATTGTATTATTCTTTATTATGAATATAATGATGATTTTATATGGTTTTATGTTGAATTCCACAAGAATCCATGAATTCTCCTATTTTTCCAAATTAGATCTCAAAGTGTGGGTATTGATTGATGCAAGTAGAATATGATAGAATTGTGAATGTGGTGAATTGATTATTTGAATCATGTTATTATCCATGTATAATGTAGTAGTTATATATGTGTTAATTGAATATTATCTTGGATCCTTGAAGGGTGAAAGTATGAGAATTATGAATGATTGTGAGATTTATGTATGTGTTTTAAGAATACTTTGAGAGTAAAGTGATTATGTTCTTGTTGTGTATGGTTGAAAGGATATTCTCATTTACACACCTATGTATGGTTATGATAATGATGCTGTGATTATTGAAAGACTATTCTCATGAACATATAATGAACATGATGTGAAAGGTTTTCTCACACAATGATGATTCTAGGTTGAAAGGTCTTCTCACCTAATTGAATCTAATGTTTAATGAAGACATGGACGGTCAAAGGTTATTCTCACGCATGATCTAAGATCTATCCTAACGAAATCTTTTTGATTGATTGTCTAGTACATCCTTCCATAAGACATGAAACAAGTTAGGACTTAGTAAAATATTCCATGGGAATTATGTTTAGCACCGATTGGATATTGATATGAGATTGAAGCACTCATGTGAGTTGAGCCCGGGTTTTTAGGAGCAATCTCTTGAGATGGATACCATCACGAGAGTTGAGGTCAGGTATCTAGTAACAATCTCCTTGTCCCATAACTACGTGCCCCTGTAGGTGATTTAGCTATTGGTTCCACCTAATGATAAGTTAATGGTTCTACCTTAGGCAAGTCGAGCAACCCTTTTCGATGTGGGTAACACTAGATTCCATGTTAAGATCACATGGTATATGTCGGTTAAGGCTAATTCCCACAACGTCAAGTCTAGTATGAACTATGGCTACTTAAGAAGCTTTACTTAGTGTGTGTGAGAGTATGGGATCTCATTCATGCATTGCACAAGTAGGCTTTGAGGATAGTTATGGTGTGTTCCTCTTATGTTATGATGATGTATGAAATGAAAATGCTTATGACTACATGGCAAGTGCATTTTATGTGAAGACTACTTGTAATGATGTATGTTTAGCTTGAATTATTGCCATGAGTTGCTTTCCTTGATATGAGTGACTAAAGGTGGATGTTCCCATGTCTATGAGAAATAAGTTAAGAATGAGACCAAAAGATGGTGAACATGAATGAGGACCTAAAGTGACTTGCTTAGCATGGGTGGGATTATGGGATCTTATCTATGAATTGTAAAAGCTTGCCTTGAGGTGGCTCATGAAATGTTTCTCTTATGTTATGTTGAACTAAATTGCATTGATTATGCCTATGTCTATGATGATGTCTCTTATGCTCACTAGTTATGATTATTGCCTACCATGTTATAGCCTATATCTTATTATAATGTCTCTTATGCTCATGACTTGTGTTTTTACACTATCTTCAAAATAATGGTTTAACTTAGCAAAGTTCATGCATTCAACTAAAATGTCCCTTTTAGCATGTTTTCAAGATTTTAGGCATGGCTATCATACCTAGTGCATTTTTGTATTAACCCATATTTTCCTACATTTTTTCCCAAGTGTAGGGTCCGGTTTTTAAGGTGGTTATCATTTGGTTCAAGCTTGGATTCAACTATTCTCCAGGCTTGTGGTGAGTCCTCTTGATTTGAGGAAGGGAGTTTCACTTGAGTTTCATTTCTAGTAGTTTTCACTTTCAGATTATGTTTGTATGGGTTGTGTCCCTTTTCATTTGAACTATTGTAATAGATGGCTATACTGAGACAAGTCTAGACTTCCGCTTTCTTTTATAAAAGACTTCGATTGTAAAGAAAAGTTTTAAAATTTCCTCATCATTTTCTATTATCTTATGTTATGATATGTTAAGGGCTTGTGTGAGACCCCTTCGGGGTCAAGTACGCCATGTTACATCTAGGGTGTACCCCTGGGTCGTGACAAGTGGTGAGGACCATGGCCCATGGTTTGGCTTGTGGTGGCTAGACAGTAGCTCCCCAAGGGCTGCCCAAAGTTGGCTCATCTTCACAAGCCACTTCATGGCTAGTGGTGAAGACCACGATTCATGGGAAGACTCATGGTGATGTATTCAACTTTAAGGGGCTAAGGCAAGGTGGCCTAGACACTGGTCCATGACCACGTGCAAGACCACAACCAGTGGTGAGGACCACGACTCGTGGTGCCTGTTGTGAAGCCTGGACAGTAGGCTGCCAAGTGAGGTTCTTTTGGGACTTTTCGGTTTTAGTTAAATTGAAGTGGGGTTGTTTTTCCTAGGCATAGTACACGTATATAAGTTATTTTAACCCTTTAAAATCACCATTCAAGACATTATTTCAAAAACCCCAAAAGAATCCCAAAGTTCATCCTCTCAAATATTTCGCTCTCTAGAACTTGAAGAAGAAGAAAGAGTTGCAGCTAGGGTTAAGATCAAGTATCCATTCCTCAAGTAATTTTGGGCTTTATAATCGAGGTATCATGGATTTTCATCCATGTAATCCTGGAGCCCTTATGATTTCCCCAATTTAGAAGAAGAATTCTCCAATTCTAGTTAGGGTTTCTTCTAATGTTATGGGTATTGATCCAATTGAGTCGATTATGATTGTTTATGATTGAATTGATAGAATTATATGTTTTTATGATGAATTTACATGTACCCATGCCTAAAACATGTCTCAAAAGATGAAATTGATGTAATTGGGTTTTATGCCATGAAAGGGAAAATTGAGGATTTAGAGATAATCTTCTAGAATTGATGAAATACATTGTAGATTGCTTCAGAGATAAGTATATAGACATGAATGGATTTATATTAATGTATGCATGATGAATCATGATTAGTAGTGCTTGAGATTGGGCGCTATATGATGAAGTATGATTAGATTGCTTAAGATTGAAGCATATAGATGTGAATTGCTTAAGAGTAAAGCATATGACTATAAATTGATTAGGATCAAGTATATATGATGAATTATGACTTGTAGGCTTTAAGATTAAAATTGTCTTTAGAATAAGGCATGTATTATGAATGATGAGTAGTAGGGCTTTTAGGCTAAAGCTAATATGATGAGCTATGATTAGTATGCCTTTGAGAGTAAAGCTAATGTGAGGAAGTAGGATGATTAGGGCTTTGAGAGTAAAGCTTATATGATGAATGTTGAATTGTAGATACGGTTTTTGTGGAACGATCTACCCATATGATCTATGTTATGAATGTATAAAATTATGATGAAATCCCAATCAAAGGTTTGAGTTCTAGATGTGGTGATTGAAAGTAGGTTTTTAACCTTGAAATAGCAAAGTATAAGATTATGCTTGTTTTTTTATGAAATCTATGCAAAGGCATTAAGGACACTTTGTGTAACGATCCGAGAGCAACCCCTAGTCGTAACTGACGTATTCGACCTTGAAGAGATCTTATACAAGACCTTAGCATTCGTCATAACATGTGTCATAGAATAAAATCACGGAAAATTTAAAATTTTTACTTTGGAAGTTCACTTCACTTCATATATGAAAAACATAATCTAACTTCGTCACAATGTACCATCTAGACATAGAAGTATAAAAAATGGGACTTAGCCCTTACATCAATAAGTAGTCTTGAAATACGAAAGTACAACAATGTCTTTCAACATAAGCAAAGTACTAAATTTAGAAGCTAGATCATAGGGTCTTGTCCTCGGACTTGAGGACTCACCAACCTGGAAAAGCAACTCCAAATGTCTTGAGAAGTAAGCTTGAATCCTCAAAGGCCCGAACCTAAATGTTTGGGGAAAAGGGATAAAATATGGGTTAGTACAACACATGTACTAAGTATGGCTACTATGCATAAAAACAATTGAAACATACATAAAAGGGACATTTAGTCAAAACATGCTTTTTACCAAGTAAATCCAATATGCACATAAAGTAAGCATCATAGTCCAAACCAACATAATATCATCCCAATACGTAGACAACCCAAGTAATACTAGCGCAATGCAAAGAATAGATACCCATAACCCTATTAAAATCCAAGTATCACATTAAGCAACCTAGTTCATGCATACAATCATAAGATCATATTTCATCATAACTTACCATATTCATAATGATCATACATAACATTGCTTCAACATACATAAGTCATAATCATTATATTCATAAGAGAACATTACTACAACCATCTCTTAGGATCCCACAAGTGCAATGTGCAAGAAAAGTCCCATACCCTCCCTTACACTATGTAGAAACCCTTAAGAAAGCCCTAGTAAGAGTTCACACCTTTCATACCTTCATTTACTTTTACATTAGGGAAATATTGAAATAATTGACATAGACCATGAGAGCTACATGGAATCCGGTGTTCTACTCCGACACCGTAAAGAGAGGGTTAACACTTGCCTAAGGTGTAACCATTCATACATAGCTATCTAGGTGGATCCACTAAGCTAGAGTCCTATGTGGGCACATAGTTAAGGGTCAAGGAGATTGCTTCTAGAAGCCCTAACTTACTAAACGTCGGGGTTTCCATCTCATGAGACAACACATACCGTGGGTAATGCGGACTTGCTAAACGTGAGGAAACCCACGTGGGCAGCCGGACTTACTAAACGTGAGACCCCCATCTCATTTACAGGCCCTTTCAGTGATAAACATCTAATTCCTTTTTGTAATAATCTTTAGCCATCACATAATTTCACATTAGCCTTTACTAGACTCTTATGTAGACATCTTACCATAATAGCTCATATGTGTTCATAAGTGATTAACAATCCTTTCACTTTAGAAACACTTAGCAAGTGAGTAAACCTTTCACCTTACGTTACACTATAATCATGAGAACTACCTTTCAATCATATAGCAATAATACCATTACATACATATATACTACATAGCTAATTCAAGTGTAGAGGGTTAAGGATGAGGAAACTAGGTCATCAACACCATAACAACACATTAGGTATAACATCATTACAATCTAAGTAATTCAACTTTCGTACTTGATTTCAAAGAAGAAGCAACCTTCATACCTTCTTGGCCTTCATGGGACATCCATACTTCAATTACCAAATAATTCATAACCAATACATCATGCAAAGTAATTCATGAAGTAATAACATAATTAACATCAATAGAAGCAATTGACATATTCCATTCATAGCCTTCAAGGCTTCATTCACATACTCAACCCTAATTTCATAGAAATTATACATAACTTAGGGTAGAATCATCATACAAATATGAATTACATAATATCACACTCAATTCATAGCCTTCAATCAATATCCGACACAAACTAGGGTTAGAATTAGGAAAAGAAGGAGAAACATGGGTCTCATGGGGAATTCTTCAAGAAACCACCAATACAACATAAGTTCATCCATAGTTGTTCATATAACATCAATAAAAGTCAGTTTATAACATCAATTTCACTTTAGAAAGAAGACCCACGTTTTTGGATTGAAACCTAGAAATTGGAGATTTTGAAATTTATCCTGAAGGGGCCTCTTGGGGAAAGGAATCCCAAGAGTGATAAGCAACCATACCTTATTGACGAATTAACCAAGAAAATCCGAGTTGAAACTTTGGAGAGTTGGTCTTCTTCTTGAAGCTCCAATCTTTTTCAATAGAGTTCTTGCGAAGAAAGATAGAGTAGAGAGAAGGAGGAACCTTTGGTTTTGATCTTTGGGGTTTTGTGTTTTAGTGATAAAAGTGGGGTAAATTGTCTTTAAAATCATTATATACACGTCTACTAAAGTATCCTAAATACCGCTCACTTAGTTGGACTCTTTAATAAATTAAAAATGGATTTCTGAATTTTTGTATTTCGTCGCGGAGCAAGTCCACTACGCGAAGCTGTTCTCTGAAGATATTTGGAATTAAATTTTGAGATAGTAGAGTTCGCGACACGACTGTGTTGCAAACTCACTTTGTGTTCCTTGGGAGCTAGTCCGCGACACGGATGCATTCCCTCCAAGTGCAATTTGCAAGCTTCCTTGGCCAAGGTTAGGGTCCTTCTCGGGACCCTTAGGGTAGCCCCGGGGAGTCGTATTCGAACGTTTTGACCCTATAAACATATATTTACCTAATTTAAACCTTTTTACAAGATTATACCATCATACGAAACTCCCAAACCTGCCCAAAACCTAAGGACACACTAGAACACATTCTTATCTAGTTTCCGAACGTCATGGTCATTTATTGACGTTTAGACTTTTACTCTTCCAAACCAAGTCAATTGCATTACTTTAGGTTTAGAAACATCATTTTAACTATTTTAAAGTCAATATTCATAAGGTGAGGTTCTAACTGTCATAGAATTTCCGGGGTGTTACAATATCCCCCCTTTAGGAACATTCGTCCACGAATGTCACTTGGACTTCTTTCTAGGGAGACAATGACTCAAACTAGCAGCGCAACAACCAGTTACATCAACAACATCATATCATCATATCATATAGGAATTTAATCCACAACATCACTATGCTCAAAACACTTTACTTCACATAAGTATAGGAGAACTACCTTCTCCATATTCAATGAGCATCAACATATATATTAAGCAATCAACAAGACATTTCTTTAACAAGACAACATCAAGCATGCTCATTACAACTCTCATGAAGACAACATCACACAACATCTATGGGTCCAATTTCAACCATGAGAAACAAAATTCATGAAAACTCATCATACAACGTAAGAATGAATTTTCACAAAAATATGCACATACAAGGAAATTATGTCATGATCACCAGCTCACATGATTTTCAATTTATACGAAATTAAGAGAAACTACTAACCTCAACTTTGGCTAGGAATAGGAGTAAAAAGATGAGGGTAGCGGGACTTCATGTCGGCCTCGGCCTCCCATGTTGCACCCTCAACTAGGTGGTTTCTCCATAGGACTTTTACGGAGTCCACCTCTTTATTCCTCAACTTCTTAACTCGACGATCTAAGATTTCGACCAGAACCTCTTCATAAGAAAGGTTCTCATTCATCCCTAAACCTTATAGAGGGAGAATGGACACCGGGTCACCTATACACTTCTTTAACATAGAAATATGGAACATCGGGTGAACCGGGGCCAATTCGATGTGTAATTTCCACTCATAAGCGACCTTTTTGACACGCTTCAAGATCTTATAAGGCCCAACATACCGTGGGCTAAGTTTTCCCTTCTTACCAAACCTCATCACCCCTTTCATGGGTGAGATCTTCAAGTAGACCCAATCACCTACTTCAAATTCAAGATCCCTCTTTCTATTATTGACATAAGACTTTTGCCGACTATGAGTCGTTTTCAACCTATCCCTTATAAGTTGAACTTTTTTCGTAGCCTCATAGACTACCTCGGGACCAAGAAGAGCAAATTGACCCACTTCAAACCACCCAACCAGAGATCGACACCTTCTACCATTAAGTGTTTCAAAGGGTGCCATAGCAATAGTCGAGTGGTAGCTATTGTTGTAGGAAACTTCTATCAAAAGTAGGTGGTCATCCTAATTACCTTTGAAGTCAATGACACATGCTCTCAACATGTCCTCTAGTGTTTGGATGGTGCGGTCCGCGTGACCATCCATTTGAGGGTGAAATGTGATACTAAGTTTCACTTGAGTACCAACGCCATTTTGGAAAGACCTCCAAAAATGGGAAGTAAATTAGGCACCTCTATCCGAAATAATCGACAACGGGGCCCCATGCAATTTCACAATCTCCTTAATGTACAACTTAGAATAATCTTCCGCCGAATAATAAACCTTGACGGGAAGGAAATGGGCTGATTTAGTGAATCTATCCACAATGACCCAAATGGAGTCATTTTGCCTACGGGTTCAAGACAAGCCTACCATGAAGCCCATATTGATATCTTCCCACTTACAAGTGGGGGTATCAATATCTTGAGTTAGACCTCCCAGTCCTTGGTGCTCGGCTTTGACTTGTTGGAAATTTGAGCACCTAGCCACAAAATTTTCTATGTATCTTTTCATTCCGTTCCACCAATAAATCTCACGTAAGTCATGATACATTTTGGTGGATCCCGGATAGATGGAGTATCGGGACCCATGGGCCTCCTTTAAGATTGTCTCTCTAAGGCCATCCACATCCAGCACACATAACCTCTCTTGGTGCCTAAGCACCCCATCTTCTCCTTGAGAGAAAGTTTTTATTGCTTTGTTGAGAACCAACTCTTTTAGTTTCATCAAAATTTAGTCAAGATGTTTCTTAGACTTTACGTCAACAACAACCAATGACTCGGAATTATGACGGACTATGACACCTCCTTTTGGGGAATCTTCAAGTCGGACACCCAACCGTGCTAGCCTATGTACATCACGGGCTAACTCCCCTTTCTCTTCTTCCACATATGACATACTACCCATAAATACACGACTCAAAGTGTCCGCAACCACATTTGCCTTTTCGGGGTGGTAAAGGACAATCATATCATAGTCTTTTAAGAGTTCCAACCACCTCATCTGTTGGAGATTCAATTCTTTTTGGCTAAAAACATATTGAAGACTCTTGTGGTCCGTAAACACATCCATATGTACCCCATAGAGATAGTGTCTCCAAATATTTAAAGCAAAGACTACGGACGCTAGCTCAAGGTCATGAGTTGGATAATTATTCTCATGCACCTTGAGTTGTCTCGATGCATAAGCTATAACCTTACCATGCTGCATGAGGACACAACCCAAACCCACTCGGGAAGCGTCACAATATACTACAAACCCTTCGATGCCCTCCGGTAAGGTCAAAACCAGAGCGGAGGTGAACTTATCCTTCAACAATTGGAAGCTCTTTTCACAAGATTCCGACCATTCGAACTTGGACTTCTTTTGAGTTAAGGCCATTAATGGAGATGCAATAGATGAAAATTCCTCAACAAACCTCCGGTAGTAACCGGCCAAACCCAAAAAGCGTTGAATGTCGGAAGGACTCAAAGGTCTAGGCCAACTTTTGACCGAATCAATTTTCTTTGCTCACTAGAAACAATGTGGCCAAGGAAACAAACCGATCTTAGCCAAAACTCGCACTTGCTAAACTTAGCATAGAGTTTGTGATCTTTGAGGAGTTGCAATACTTTCCTCAAATGATTCATGTGATCATCTTCACTTTTAGAGTATATCAAGATGTCATCAATAAAGACAATAACAAATGAGTCTAGAAAATTTCTAAATACACCATTCATAAGGTCCATGAAAGCCGCCGGGGCATTTGTAAGACCAAAAGACATCACTAAGAACTCAAAATGACCATATCTTGTTCGGAAGGCTATTTTCAGAATATCAACACGTCTCACCCTAAATTGGTGATAACCCGACCTCAAATCAATTTTTGAAAAGTAACTCGCTCCTTGAAGTTGATCAAATAAGTCATCAATCCTAGGGAGTGGATACTTGTTCTTAATGGTCACCTTATTTAATTATCGGTAATCAATACACATACGAAGAGATCCATCCTTATTCTTCACAAATAACACCGGTGCACCCCAAGGAGATATACTAGGTTGGATGAAACCCTTATCCAACAAATCTTTGAGTTGAGCTTTTAATTCTTTTAACTCCTCCGGGGCCATCCGGTAAGGAGGGATTGAAATGGGTTGTGTATCCGGCAATAAATCTATGCCGAAATCTATTTCCCATTCGGGAGGAATCCCGGGTAAGTCATTGGGAAAGACTTCCGGAAAATCCTTCAATACGGGGACCGACTCCATAGGAGGAATCTCGGACTCAAGATCCTTGACCCTCACAATATGATACAGACAACCCTTAGAAATCAACTTACAAGCTTTTAGACATGAAATGATCCTTCCCCTAGGGACGAAATTTCCTCCCTTCCATTCTACAATGGGTTCATTAGGAAATTAAAACTTCACATTTCGGTCCTACAATCTATGGACGCAAAACAAGCATGAAGCCAATCCATCCCCAATATAACATCAAAGTCTAACATATCAAGTTCCACCAAATCAACCAAAGTGAGTCTATTGGGCAATGATACGGGACAACCCCTATAAACTCTTTTAGCAACAATGGAATCGCCCACCAGGGTAGAAACTGAAAAGGGTTTATCTAAGACATCGGGAAGCATATTAAACTTCATAGCCACTAAAGGGGTTACAAAAGACAAAGTGGCACCGGGATCCAATAATGCATAAACATTTATTGAAAATACTTGTAACATACCGGTCACAACATCCAGAGAGCTCACTTGATCACCTCGGTATTGGAGAGCATATAAGCGATTGTTCTTAGGAGCATCAGGATTTGGGCCACTTGCTTGTGGTTGAGCATTTTCCCTTCCTTGAGCCTTTAGCATAGGGAAGGTCCTTCTCATATGGCCGCTCTTACCACAACCATAGCAATTACCCGTGCCAACTAGGCACTTGCCTTCATGTTTTCGAGCATACTTTGTACAAATAGGCTTCTCAACATAAGGACTACCACCTCTTGCTTCTTGGGGCTTGGGGGTAGACACTTTACCTTTGTTGACCCTTGGAGTGTTAGGAGGACCTTGGTTGGAAAACCTCTCTTTGAACTTTGGCTTATCTTGGATTTCAAACCTAACCTTAGAAGAATTTCCATCATTGGCCCTTGACATCTTCAATTCTCTACCAACTTGCTTAAGCTTTTGCTCCTCAATTTGTTCGGCATGAACCATAAGAAGAGAAATGTCCATGCTTGGGATTGGCATAGCTAACCTACATTCATTAACCACAAGATCGGATACCCTCATAAGAAATTTGTTCATTGTAGCTCTAGAGTCCGACACCAAAGTAGGAGCATGCTTGGACAATTGAGTGAACTTGAGGCCATACTCCTTCACACTCGTACCCCCTTGATGGAGGTTGATGAATTCTTGAATTTTCCTCTCCCTTAGTTCCAAGGGGAAAAACCTATCAAGGAAAGCCGTCTTGAATGTAGCCTAACTTATCGGACCCTCTCTAATAGGTCTCCCCTCCTTCCATTGCTCATACCACACTTGTGCCATATCTTTGAGTTGATAGGCGGCTAACTCCGCCTTTTCTTAGGAAGACACACCCATATATTCTAGAACCTTAAACACTTCATCAATGAATCCTTGTGGATCTTCTTCCACTTTGGAGACAAAGAAAGTAGGGGGATTAATCCTTGTGAAATCCCTCATCCTAGAAGGGGTAGTGCTAGCATTGGGGTTCACTTGCACCCTAGAATCCCTAGCAACTTGAGTGGCCAACACTTGAGTCAAATTATGAATAGCCGACCTTATCTCAACATTAGACATAGCCCCTTCTTTAATAGGAACTTGAGGGTTTTGAGGAGCTTGAGTGGGAACTGCCTCATTCACATTCTCCTCACTGGCCCTCATTGCATTGTTCCTTCTTGTATTCATTGCCTATAAGAACAAGAGAAGGATTAGAAGAAAAAGACTAAATAGAGTTAAGACTCTTAGGCACGACTATGGAATAACGAAAGAGTGAAAGTTCCTAAGCATCTCGTAGCCTCTCATTCATAAGTGTGGCGCACTTCACACCCATGAACAAGATTCTACTCAACGTGGTATCTTGTGACATGAATCCTACATTATTTTCGACCTTCTCCTCTGATACCAAGTTTGTAACGACCCGAGAGCACCCCGTAGTCGTTACCGGCGTATTCGACCTCGAAGAGGCTTATACAAGCCCTTAGCATTCGTCATAACATGTATCATAGAACAAAATCACGGAAAATTTAAAACTTTTACTTTGGAAGTTCACTTCACTTCATATATGAAAAATAGAATCTAACTTCGTCACAATGTACCATCTAGACATAGAAGTATCAAAAATGGGACTTAGCCCTTACATCAATAAGAAGTCTTGAAATAGGAAAGTACAACAATGTCTTTCAACATAAGCAAAAAACTAAACATAGAAGCTAGATCATAGGGTCTTGTCCTCGGACTTGAGGACTCACCAACTTGGGGAAGCAACTCCAAGTGTCTTGAGAAGTAAGTTTGAATCCTCAATGGCCCGAACCTAAATGTTTGGGGAAAAGGGAGAAAATATGGGTTAGTACAACACACGTACTAAGTATGACTACTATGCATAAAAACCATTGAAACATGCATAAAAGGGATATTTTGTCAAAACATGCTTTTTACCTAGTAAATCCAATATGCACATAAAGTAAGCATCATAGTCCAAACCGACATAATATCATCCCAACATATAGACAACCCAAGTAATACTAGTGCAATGCAAAGAATAGAATCCCATAACCCTATTCAAAGTCAAGTATCACATTAAGCAACCTAGTTCATGCATACATTCATAAGATCATATTTCATCATAACTTACCATATTCATAATGATCATACATAACATAGCTTCAACATACATAAGTCATAATCATCATAATCATAAGAGAACATTACTACAACTATCTCTTAGGATCCCACAAGTACAATGTGCAAGAGAAGTCCCATACCCTCCCTTACACTATGTAGAAACCCTTAAGAAAGCCCTAGTAAGAGTTCACAAATTTCATACCTTCAGTTACTTTTACATTAGTGAAATATTGCAATAACCGACATAGACCGTGAGAGCTACATGGAATCCGGTGTTCTACTCCCACACTGTAAAGAGAGGGTTAACACTTGCCTAAGGTGTAACCATTCGTACATAGCTATCTAGGTGGATCCACTAAGCTAGAGTCCTATGTCGGCACATAGTTAAGGGTCAAGGAGATTGCTTCTAGAAACCCTAACTTACTAAACGTGGGGGTTTCCATCTCATGAGACAACACATATCGTGAGTAATCCGGACTTGCTAAACGTGAGGAAACCTATGTGGGGTGCCGAATTTACTAAACATGAGACCCCCATCTCATTTACAGGTCCTTTCGGTGATAAACATCTAATTCCTTTTTGTAATAATCTTTAGCCATCACATAATTTCACATTAGCCTTTACTAGACTCTTATGTAGACATCTTACCATAATAGCTCATATGTGTTCATAAGTGAGTAACAATCCGTTCACTTTAGAAACACTTAGCAAGTGAGTAAACCTTTCACCTTACGTTACACTATAATAATGAGAACTACCTTTAAATCATATAGCAATAATACCATTACATACATATATACTACATAGCTAATTCAAGTGTAGAGGGTTAAGGATGAGGAAACTAGGTCATCAACACCACAACAACACATTAGGTATAGTATCATTACAATCTAAGTAATTCACCTTTCATACTTGAGTTCAAAGAAGAACCAACCTTCATACCTTATTGACCTTCATGGGACATCCATACTTCAATTACGAAACAATTCATAACCAATACATTATACAAGGTAATTCATGAAGTAATAACATAATTAACATCAATATAAGCAATTGACATATTCCCTTCATAGCCTTCAAGGCTTCATTCAAAGACTCAGCCCTAATTTCATAGAAATTACATATAACCTAGGGTATAATCATCATACAAACATGATTTACATAACATCACACTCAATTCATAGCCTTCAATCAATTTCCAACACAAACTAGGGTTAGAATTAGGAAAAAAAGGAGAAACATGGGTCTCATGGGAATTTTTTCAAGAAACCACAAATACAACATAAGTTCATCCATAATTGTTCATATAACATCAATAAAAGTCAGTTTATAACATCAATTTCACTTTTGAAAGAAGAACCACGTTTTTGGATTGAAATCTAGAAATTGGAGATTCTGAAATTCATCTTGAAGGGGCCTCTTGGGGAAACGAATCCCAAGAGTGTTGAGAAATCATACCTTATTGACGAATTAACCACGAAAATCCGAGTTGAAACCTTGGAGAGTTGGTCTTCTTCTTGAAGCTCCAATCTTCTTCAATGGAGTTCTTGACAAGAAAGAGAGAGTAGAGAGAAGGAGGAACTTAAGTTTTGATATTTGCGGTTTTGTGTTTTAGTGATAAAAGTGGGGTAAATTGACTTAAAAATCATTATATACACGTCCCCTAAAGTACCCTAAATACCCCTCACTTAGTTGGACTCATTAATGAAGTAAACATTGATTTCTGAATTTCTGCATTTTCGTCGCGGAGCAAGTCCGCGACGCGGAGCAAGTCCGCGACGCGGAGCAAGTCCGCGACGCGGAGCAAGTCCGCGACGCGGAGCTGTTCCCTGAAGATATTTTGAATTAAATTTTGAGATAGTAGAGTCCGCGACACGATTGCGTTGCGTACTAACTTTTTTCTCCTTGGGGGAGCTAGTCCGCGACGCGGATGCATTCCCTCCAAGTGCAATTTGCAAGCTGCCTTGGCAGCTTCCTTGGCCAAGGTTGGGGTCTTTCTCAAGGCTCCTTAGGGTGGCTCCGGGGAGTTGTATTCTAACGTTTTGACCCTATTACCTATATTTACCTAGTTTAAACCATTTTACAAGATTATACCATCATACGACACTCCCAAACCTGCCCAAAACCTAAGGACACACTAGAACACATTCTTCTCTAGTTTCCGGACGTCGTGGTTGTTTTTTGACGTTTAGACTTTTACTCTTCCAAACCAAGTCAATTACATTACTTTAGGTTTATAAACATCATTTTAACTATTTTTTAGCATTATTCATAAGGTGAGGCTCTAACTTAAGTCATAGAATTTCCGGGGTGTTACACTTTGAGAGTGAAGTGCCAATGTTTATGATAGGGATGTTGTGTTGATTAAAAGGACATTCTCATGAACACACATGAACATTAATGTGAAAGGTTTTCTCACATAGAATTATTCTAGGTTGAAAGACTTGCTCACCTAAAATTAATCAAAGCATATACTATGATAGCTTGAAGTAGTGATATGATATACCATCATGAATAGCTTGACTTGGTAAGACAAGACTATGCATGGTAGCTTGAGTTAGGAGGTCTCATGGATAGCCTTGAATTGATAAATAGTACCCTTCCAATGGTTAGCTTGAACTAAGCACAATAGAGTGCTTTGCATGATAGCTTGACTTGGTGAGGCCCCACCATATCATGATAGCTTGGATTGAGGAATAGTACCCTTCCTTGAGTATCTTTGACTAACATAAGTAAGGTTCTTTCTATGATAGCTTGGTCTATCATAATGTGGTGCTTTTTCTTGATTGCCTTGAATTGGTAAATCGTAACCATTCATGAGTAATGATGTGTCTTGGACTAGTAAAGAAATACTCTTCCATGACTAGTATAAATATGAGGGACTAATCCCTAATCAAAGTAGCCTAGTTATGATGAAACAAGATTACTTCAAGGAAGTATTGTAAGTATGTTTTGATATGAGATTTCTTGTATGATGATAGATTAGCTTGGATAGTTGTTTGAGTTGCCTTCCATGATATATATGAATAAAGGTGATGACCTATGAATTGAGTAAGAACAAGTTGAGGTTACTTGAGAAGTGTTCCTCTTATAGTATGATGACTTATGTGCATTGAATATGCTTATGACCTATGCTGTTATCTCTTATGCTTATAGCCTATGTCTTATGTTGACTAATGCCTATGTTATGCTTATGTTGATGATTTATGCTAGCCATCATATTTAGTACATGTTTTTACTAACACATACTTTTGCCTATATTCCTATCAAATATAGAGTCCGGTGATATCGACTTCCATCCCCGTAGCTAGGTTCATAGTAGAGCAATGAGTGAAGATTTGGTGAGTCCTCATAGTATTTGAGGATTTTACCACCATGTCCTTATGTTTTTCAATTTTATGTTTAGAACTATTGTATGGGCTGTGTCCCAACGATATTCATGTGTTAGATGGTTTGAGAGAAAGTGTAATAGACTTCCACTTCGTTTTATGAAAATTCGATGTTATGAAAAATGTTTTAAATTTCCGCTCATTTCTATTATCTTATGTTATGATATGCTAAGGGGCTTGTATGAGGCCTCTCGGGGTCTTGTACGCCTTGTTACATCTAGGGGGTACCCCTGGGTCGTGACACATATACCCTTCATGATATATAACATTCTTTCTCTCCATATATGCCAAATCACCATGGCAGGTATGACTTTAAAAATAATCTTCAATTTTGCAGCACAATCAGCTTGCCACCACTTAAGAATGTTATTCCTCAACTGAATAAAAGGACCTTGAACACCAGTTGCAGCAGCCAGGTAATCCCACACCATTTTAGAGTCAGGACAATCACAAAATAAATGTTCAAAAGTCTCTACAATAGCTGTATTTGCAACAACATGTCACACTCTCCACCATCCACATCTGCATAATCACCTCTCTAATAGGAATTCTCCATTTACACACTCTCCACATTAGAAAAGCTATTTTGAAAGGTAGACCTTTAACCCAAATATTTGAGAAAAGTTACAACCTTTTGTTTTCATCTCTTACTAGGTCCCATGCAGTTGAAATTGTGAATCTACCATTTGTAGTTAGCTTCCACCAAGGTTTATCCCAAACTTCATCAACTTGAACCACCCTAACCATGTCAATAATATGATTAACAACCTGTATAGGCAGTAAATGAGTCAGCAGAGGTACATTCCATCTATCTCCCAACATTAAAGATTTGACATTCTCCATTCCATCCTGCATAACATGATCAATAGGTCACCTAATTGAGTCCAATTATCATACCATGTGCTTGCACTACCCTTTCTTGGTTCCCATTATATTTTCTAATCAAAATAATCTCTTGCTTGTAGCATGTATTTTCATGTTTGTGAGCCACCTTTCCATTCAACAATCTGTGGCATGTGTCTCTTACAATATTTTATCCACATGAAATTTGCCCATAATGATTTTTTGGTCCTGAAATTCCATCATACCTTTGCAAAAAGAGCTCTTGATTTATCAAATAAAGATCTAACGCCCAATCGACCTTCATTCTTTGGGTAACAAAATGTTTATTCTTCCTTTCCTCCTTGAAATTTCATAAGAATCTTGCAAGTACTTTATGTAGATCATGAATAACACATTTAGGAGGGACAATGGATGATAATAGATGTATTGGAATGTTTTGAAGAATATTATTAATTATTAATAAATACATGTTTTCCACCAAAGGATAGTAGCTTACCTTTCCATGCTTGAAGCTTATTCTTCACATTCTTCACTAGATCAGTAAAGTTAGTTTTACTTTTCCTAGCATGTCCAATTGGAAACCCAAGATACATTAATGGGGAACTTCCTTTGCTGAAGCTAGTGACAATTTCAATATCATGAATTATCAGTCTTGCAGTCTTGTGAAAGACAAAGAAAGCATTCTTATCCTTGTTAATTTTTTGTCCAGACTTAGTCTCATAGTCTTTTAAAGTTTGTATCACCAACTGAAAGGTTTTGTTTTTAGTAGTACATGAAATGATAGTATCATCAACATACGTTAATGATTGATACTATCACTCCATTTTAGCATCCCAAAACTCTTGAAATCTTTTTGAAGAAATAAATCATTTAAAGATCTAAAAAGTACCTCAACACCAATAATGAACAAGGCAGGTGAAAATGGATCTCCTTGCTTTACCCATCTTGTAAAATGAAAAAAACTATGAGCATGACCATTAACAAGCACTGAGTACAATTTGTTAGCCACCAATCTCAAAATCTTATCCACCAATAACATATCCAATCCCAATCTTTCCAACACTTTCATTAAAAATTTCCAGTCTACCATATCATAAGTCTTTGTCATATCAAGCTTAATTACAACATTTGCAGGTTTACCTCTTTTCCTGATGTCACCAATAATCTCTTGAGCCAATAACACATTTTTTAGTAATGCTTCTACCCTTCACAAAGCCCGATTGATTCTGTGAAGTAATTCTGGGAAGTAGATTCTCCAACCTATCATGAATAATCCTAGAAATCACTTTGTTCTGATTATTACTTAGAGTAATTGGTCTTAAATCAGAAAAAGTTTGCACATTTTCTCTTTTAGGCAATAAGACTAAATTAGAGTGAGTAATTCATTTTGGAAGTGTACAACCTGAAATGAATTTGTGCACCAGCTTGACAAAATCATTACCAATTATTCTCCAGCAAACCTGGTAAAACACTCCAGTGAAGCCATCAGGGCCACTGACACTATCACTATTCAATTTAAACACCACCCTTTTAACCTCCTCATCTGATTACATAGTGTTTTAACATATGATTGTCATCAATAGTAATACAGGCCTCCATATTCTTCAGTAATGTCAACTCCCCATTGTCAGGTGAACTAATTATGATAAAACTGGATAGCGTCAGCTGCAACCTCCTCTTGGCCTACAACCCGTTTCCCATTATTTTTCCCAATTTTGTTAATCAGCAACCTCTTCCTTTTTGCATTTACCAAGTTGTGAAAAAACTTGGTATTTCTATCTCCCTGAGAAAACCACTGAATGACGGCCTTTTGCTTCCAATATTATTCTTCATAATGCAAGTATCCCATCAATTCAACTTGTGCTTATAGTAGCACCATCCTATTTTCTGCAGAAGGATTTTCCTTAAACAAAGCTTCTTTGACCCTCACAATGTCCTCCCTAATCTTCAATTGATTGAATATGTCCCCACATTTCTCTCTACTCCATTTCAAGAGTGCAACTTTAGTGTTTTTCATCTTGTATTTCAAACTAATGAAAACATCATCATTTTCAAAAGCCCTCCAATTTTATTTTACCACTTCTTTGAACTTAGCAGATTCTGTCCAAAACTTAAGAAATTAAAATGGCCTTACAACCAATGAAACTCTTCCCCAACATATTAACAATAATGGAGCATGATCTGAACCCGTTCAAGCAAGGTGTTCTACTTCAACATTCATAAACAAACCTAATCACATCTAATTCATCAACACCCTATCAAGCCTCCTAAAAATACAATCTTCTGCTGCTCTCCCATTCCACCAAGTAAAAGGATTTATCCTAAATCTGATATCAAACAACTCACATGAATTTACTCATAATGCAAAGTCCTCATACTCTTGTGGATACACAAGTAAACCACCAATCTTCTCCTCCTTATGGAGAATAACATTAAAGTACCTCCTATCAATCAAGGAAAAGTCATATGATGACTAAATATCATTCCACAAGCTTGTCCTCTCACAGACATCACATTTTGCATACACTATTGTTGTGAAAATTTTCTTACCATCCAGCAAAGTTCATTGTTTAGTCAATTGTTGGTCATAATAGAAATTGAAATATAATCAGGAACAAATATCTAATTTTTTCCATTTAGATTCACATGAGCATACTTCATTCCTAATCTTTTCTTGTACCTATGTATCTGACCTGGTTTTTGAAAAGGTCCATCAAAGCAATGAATAAAAACTTATGATGTTTGTGTAACATTTGAACTCTGTGAAAAAATGATGAGTTCTCATAGATCTAATGTTCCAAATCAGTTCTTTGTAACTCATTTGGATACTATTTTCACCCCCCCACCCACAGTCAACACTCTGGTAGGCTTACTACCATCAGTCTTGTGCCTATTTTCCTTGTTTTAGCATATGTTGCAAGTGTCAAACCCAATTCGTTGTAAACTTGCAGCATATTTACATTTTCTTCTTCTTCTTCTTCTTCTTCTTCTTCTTTAGTTAACTCTAATTTCTCCTTTGCATCAACATAATTGTTGGAAATTATTTGTGCTAAATCCTTTACATTGTGTGACACTAAATCATGTAGCACCTGGGAAGGAAAGGCTTGCTTTCCCTTGTTCCACACATGTTTCTCAGAATTTCCGACACTAAATTGACCTCACTGTTCTTCATTTTGAGTTAACAAAGGTAGTTGATCTATTAAGTCACTTGAATTTGAAAAGTCAACTTGTAGAGGCTGATGTAATTCAACTCCTGCTAATGCTTGTAGCATCTCAACATCTGTAAGATTTTTCTTATCAAACTTTACAATAGCCTGAACCTCATTTACTTCACCTTGCTTCTGCCTTAATTGTGACTTTACCTCTAACTTTTCTATCCTTTTAATATACTTTTTGGCACCTTTCCTTGCTCCCTTTTGATCATGTTGTTGCAAGTTATTGATGTTAGTTTTTTCTCCCATAACATCTTGCAGTTGTATCTTATTACTGACACACACTAAAACGTCATCATCTCCTTGTATAGTTCCATCTGGAGTAACATGTTGTTGAGGTAAGATTTCATTAGCATTGTGATCACTCACATTATTTGATCTGCCTCCTGATTGACAAATCAACATTATGTCCTTTTGAAACTGCTCCATCAAATCATGTTCCTCTTTTCTTCCTCATCCTTCTCTACTATATCACCCTATATTATTCTTCTGTGGAAAACTTTTTGCATCCAACTTTTCGTGCCGCTGCTTTGTTGTTTGTCATTACTGTAATTAACTTCCTTCTGCTGCTGAGATTGTTTATGTTCCTCTCCAACTTTCTTTTCCTTATTGAATGTGACCAAGCCTTCACTTGCTATCAACTTTGTTTCTTTGTTGACACCTTCCTTTTTATTTGTTGGACTGATTATCACTTTGTTTGCTCCTTTTCTTTCCTTTGCAAGACTTCTTCCTTCCACCATCGCCCAAGCATCTAGATCACCAATAATTTTGCCATTTGTTAAAGTTCTTGGAGGGAAGGCATTTGGCTCAAAGCTTTGATTAGATGCCTTTTCCAGATGATCGTCGTACCTCTTTTGTTCTAGTTCTTTGTAATATCTCCTTAATTGAGGATTTAATTTCCTGCATCCCTTTCCATCGCGCCCTTGTAATCTACATTCCTTATAGTATTTGACAATGTGTCATATTGAATCCTTATATAATTTGTACGCCTTGCTCCAGTGGATTCATCTACTACAACCATACATACAACTTTAGGTAAACCTGTAGCAAGGTCAATTTGTACTTTCACCCATGCACAGTTGGGCAGAGTCTTGTGAATTGTCTTCGTGTCTAGGTGGAGGAGCTTCCCAACTGCATATGCGAGAGAAAATAAAGCTTCTTTGTCGAAGTAAGTGGGGAGAAGGTTAGGGAAATAAATTTATGTTACAACTTGAGTAGTCTTTGCATCAACTCTAAACCTTGGATCATATATAAGAGGTCTCATAGAAAAAGCTACTCTATGTTTATTCTTCACGTAGTGTACATTCTTCGCAAGAATGTTAATAAAATCCTTAACAAGCGCAAGATAATCTTGTCAAGATATGCCTATACCTTAGCAATCTAATCTTACAATCTCCAACAATATCACATTGGGATGGTAAATTCCTCGTTAAATCGTCTAAATCAGGCCACCCCTAAACAAACTTATGAACAATTGCATACTGTAGACCTTTTAGTTTATTCATTCAGGTAACTTCTGCTTCCGTCCGTTCTACTATAGGCACACCATCATCATAACCGATAGATTTAATTGGAATTGGTTCTATATCCTTTGGTATAACAAAAGATGATTCCAATGCCTTTGCACTAAAAATCTTACCATAATCTGATGATTTGGTTAATGGTTCTTTAGCATTGGTAGGTAGAGAAGAATATGTTAGATGGGGAAATTGAGATGAATATGAAAGCTCAGCTAGTGTTATTGGCCTACCGATGGGTTGCGTGGATGACATAGTTAGGTCATCACCGCCACCTTCATTTTTTTCAGATTTTTCGTTTTGTTATTTTTACGTAGTTTATAAATATATATGAAGGGGTATGTGTTCTTTTTCACACATGAATTATTTTTTGACTTATTTTATTATCATTATTTGAGTTTCTTATTCTTGTTTTATTTTTTCTTTCATTATTTAGTGTAAAAATATGAGGAAGAAAAAGAAAGAAGCGTGGATGAAAAAAGAGAAAAATGTAAAAAAAAAATTAAAATTAATATTTTTTGTGGCTATATTGTAATGTAAAACTATTTGTTTACTATGTTTTAATTTAGTTTTTATATTTGTAAATAATTTTGTGGGCATCTATAATAAATTATTACAAGTAAATTAGTGAAAAATTAAATTTGACCATCAAAGTAATAAATCTAAATTAGTTGATCAATTAAAGAAGTAAAAAAATGTGTGAGAAGGATCAAATATACCCCTACATGGATTATTATTTTATTAAGAAAATATATTTAATTGTGTTTTTACTCATTAGAGAAAAAGAACATTTGTGCAATAAAATGGTATAAATGAACAACTTTTATGACGAGAGGTATAATAACTTTAAATAACAAAATTGAGTTGTATATCAGACCATTTTCACATATATAAATAGAGAAGAACAATTTACATAAATAATATATTTTATAACTTTATTTAAGAATTATTACATATCTTTTACTTTTACATAAATCAGTCTTATTTTTTTTAACCACAAATAGACCATTCTCTTTATTTCTCTCTCCTTCTCTTTTCTTCCATCATTTTCTTTCTTTCTCTCTTTCTCTTTTCTTCCACCATTTTCTCTCTCTTTCATTCTTCTCTTTTCTTCCGTCATCTTTTTCTCTTTCCTTCTCTTTTCTTCCGTCATTTTCTTTCTTTCTTTCTTTCTTTTTCTCTCTCTTCTCTCTCTTTTCTTCCATCATTTTCTCTTCCTTCCATTCTTCTCTTTTCTTCAGTCATTTTTCCTCTCTCTTTTATTTTTTAAATTTCAATTATTTTAATGTTAACGAATGTTCTGAAGATTAATTTTTTTTTTTAAAAAAATATGGACATCATTAATAGAATAAATAAAAATAAATTATACTTGTAATACATTATACATATTATATGCATTTTTAATGCACATTGTTAATATATAACTAAAATATTTTTAATACAATAGTAGAGTTTAACATCGTTGATAAGAGAAAAAACATAACAATTATAATATATTTGAATTCAATATATAATACATATTATAGGCATGTTTCACTGCATGTTGAAAATATAACTAAAATATTTTTAATACAAATGTATTATAAGTATTATGTGTGAATTTCAATTAGTCCGATACAATTTAAAATAATTTTATGTTGTTAAAATATATTAACTAACCATGCCATAAATTGATTTAATTTTAGATAATTATGCCTAAATTGATAGGATAGAGATTCCTAAAGTAACTTTACTTTTTTTTTTGTTTTATCGTTGATTTTAGATTTGTTACTCTTCTCCTTATATATATATATATATATATAGTTTTTTGACACGTGCATTACACGTGATTATCAAATCAGAAAATTTAAGCGAAGATTTGAATAATAAGGTTGCACAAAATAATATTGCAATTTTTTTTGTGAATGCCCAATGTGGACCATCATATATATCTGTTATTCACACGAACCTCTTAAGATGGTCAATGAATAATTTTATTAGTTAAATGCAATAATGGATATATTTATTTCAATTTGATGAGGTTCAATCATGTAATTAGTCGTATCTCACTAATATTACCTTATAGACGATATTTGTTGTGTATTTTTCTTGTCATCTAACCATATGTGCTTTACACGTGTATTCCACTTAGTCTGTTTAGATGTAATATGAACATGTGAAGAACAACTACATTTTATTTTTTAGAACTATTTTTGTACATTAATTTTTATTTTATAAGTTATAACAAAATAGATGACGTTCTTTTTGTCGACTCTCATATTTGACTGTGTACATAAATCAAACATAGTTATCTGACTATCCATTGTTAACTGAGAAATGTTTCCTTTTATTTTTACCAAAAAAACTAAAAATTAAAATTAAAGAATATATTCTATTTGTGAAATCATATATATAATCACTTGTTTATCTTACACCCAACAAAGATATAGTTCATATACTTGTAAACAATTTTCAATTTATTCAACCAATATAATCACTTGTTTATCTTACACCAACAAAGATATAGCTCATATACTTGTATACAATTTTCAATTTATTCAACCAAGCATGATTCTCCCATAGAAAAATAACAACACCGTGTTATCACTTATATAGGGGCGGTATAATAAAATGAAAAATTATTGGTCAAAAGTTAATATAAGGAAAGATGAAAGATAGAAATAATTAATTTACTAACTATGAGAATTAATAATATTATAACTAAAGAGTGTGAAAGAGCGTGAATAACATTTGCAATAATTTGTAATAACTAAGAGAGTGTATAATGTTATAACTAAAGAATTAATATGTAATAGATGAATTTCTAATAAATTTTATACTTACATAAATAAATAAGACTTTTAATTAATGTTACTGCTTTTTTTATAGGTATTAGATTTTAAATTAGTGTAGAGACAAAATGAAATGTTTATTCTATATTACTAAAATTAAAATTTATTTTGTTAATGATAAATTTTAAATGATTCACATATTTTCACATTTGTTGTGACATTCTTTTTGTAAAAAAAAAGAACTTGGAAAATTTAAAATAATATATTTTGAAGTTAAAAGATCTTGTTAACTTGATTTATATATATATGTTTGCATTAATGAAAATATATATCTCATAAAAAATTAGCTATTAAATAAATAATAAAAATCAAACTAATACATACTTCAACTGGCGTTATTAGAAGTCATATAAACCTTTCTTTGTCGAAAATACTTAAATATTAAGAAATAGTAAATTAGTAAAACAAAAGGGCAATATTTACATAGTAATAACTATTTTGAAGCAAACTTCCTAACAAAAACAAATCGTGACAATTCTCAAAGTTTTGAGAAGTTTAATAATTTTGGGAAAAGATATTCAGAAACATATATCTATATCACAAGAGAAATTGTTAACAAAAAATAAATGAATGTGTACTACAATAAATATTAAACTAATACAAACTTCAACTAGCGTTATTACAAGTCATATGAACCTTTCTTTGTTGAAAATACTGAAATATTAACCAATAGTAATTAGTAGAACAAACGGGCAAAGTTTATATAGTAATAACTATTTTGAAGCAAACTTCTGGACAATCTAAATCACATAAGTAGCATTGATAAATAAAGTCATTTTTTTGCCTTGGGCATAAAAAGATAAATCGTGAAAATTCTCTAACTCTTGAGAAGTTTAATAATTTTGAGAAAACATATTCATAAGCATATATCTACATCACAAGAGAAATTGTTAACAAAAACAAATGAATTTAGACTACAATAAAAATTAAACTAATACAAATTTCAGCTGGCGTTATTACAAGTCATATAGACTTTTCTTCGTCGAAAAATACTTAAATATTAAGAAATAGTAAATTAGTAAAACAAAAGGGCAATGCTTATATATTAATAACTGTTTTGAAGCAAACTTTTTGACAATCTAAATCACATAAGTAGCACTGAGAAATAACGTCATTCTTTTGTATTGAGTATCAAAAAACAAATCGTGACAATTTTCTAACTCTAGAGAAGTTTAATAATTTTTGAAAAAGATATTCAGAAGCATACATCTACATCACAAGATAAATTGTTAACAAAAACAAATGAATTTAGAGTACATCACGTTAACCTCATATATTGAAACGTTACATACTATTGCATATGCTAAAAAAAAAATTTAGTTATTAAATCATCAGAATTATTTTCCTCAAGTACTCGAGTTTAAAGAATATACCCTCTTAGGATAGACCAATTTACTTTATCAAAATAGTGGTACCTCATATTCAGCTAATGTCACGACCCGATTCCTCAAGTCATGATGGCACCTACTATAACCCACCAGTAGGTAAGCCAACCCGTAACCCGGAACAAGTAATGGGTCTGAGGGTAGAAACTAACAAGAGTAGGAAATTAACAATATAAACAGGCGGAATCAAACCAAAAACATATATACAAATAAAGATCCCTCCCAGAACCTGGAAGTCACCAGTACAGAGCTACTACAAAATGAGTATAAGTCCCAAAACTGGACAACAGAGACTGGACTGTCTCGAAAGGAAAAAGACAAGTCTATATATACAGATGGAGACTGAAATAGTACAAAACGCCGTGTGCTCACCCCCGTCTCCTGATAAGTCTACTCCAAGCTCAATCAACGCTGGCTACTA
>JAJOOH010072174.1:0-10802 GCA_029582605.1 Solanum gracilifrons
CCCCGCTCAACGATGTAGTTAGGCTGTCAATTGTGGTAGACGGTTAGAGGTCGGGAGATCATGACTATATTATCAACCCCGTGAATTAGCAACTAGATAATCAAATAAGTTGATGAAATTGATGCTTAACATGATTGTTAGTTAAATTATATTCCTAGATCGATTCATTCATTGATTGTGTAAACATCTATCTTTTTTTAGTTAATTGTTTTTTAGTTAGTTTATCTTTATTTTTAGTTTAGCTAATATATTCATCGTTTGAAATCCTCCCCTTAAATAAATAATTTAAATTAATATAAGTTAGTAAATAGTTAAGTGGCAAGTCATTTGGTTTTGATAATCTGGCTCTTTTAGGGCAACTATATTACTTGCGCGACCACGTACACTTGCGTGTGCAACTGGGAGCAACACTGGTAGGAGTGGGTCCAGTAGAGTGGGAAGTGTTCAAACTAGTGTTTCTTGATAGGTTCTTTCCCCAAGAGTTGAGGAAAGATAAGATGGAAGAGTTCATTAACCTTAGGCAAGGTAGCATGAGTGTTAAGGAGAATGCCTTGAAATTTACCCAGCTATCCAAGTATGCTACATCTATGGTGGCGAATTCGAGGGATATGATGAGTAGGTTTTTGACGGGCGTGTCTGATATAGTAGGAAAAGAATTTCATACGAGAATACTCCATGATATGGATATTTCACGTCTTATGGTGTACGCCCAACAAATTGAGGAGTCAAAACTCAAGGAAAAGAATAGGGAGGTGAAAAGAGCTAGGACCGATGATGGGAAATTCTCCAATGCTAGGTCCGATGGACAATGTAGACCTAAGTTTAAACAAAGGTATTCCGGTTAAGATTCTCCCAATACCCCTAGGTCTAACCAAGAAAAGGGTGGTGGGTCTCCATTACGTAAGCCTACTTGCACCAAGTGTGGAAGGAATCACCATGGTATGTGCCTAGCTGGCATGGATGGTTGTTATGGTTGTGGAAAAAATGGTCATAAAATGAGGGTTTGCCTGGTGCTTAAGGCTATAGGAAGAGAGGATAAGCAAGTTGCTTCTAGTGGTTCGGATGTGAATGCTCCAAAGAAGAATATGTTTTATGCTCTCCAAGCTAGAGGTGAACAAGAGTGTCCCCCGGATGTGACTACCGCTATGTGTTTTATGTTTTACTAGATAAAGGTATTGTTTGGTCTTTTGGGACTTGATATGTTAGACTTTGAAGTTGTCTTTAGTATGGATGGGCTTCATTGTTGTTTTAGGTATTGATGGTAGAACCCTACTTGACCATTTTGAGTTTTAGGTAGGTTGAAAGGTTTGATAAATAGGGTGTTCAAGTAATGCCTAGATGTGGTTATGGAGTAGACTCCTATGAGGGGTAGTAGTATAGTTCACCATGGTTTAGATTCATATTAGGTGATGAATGTGAAGGCTTAGTGATAACTTAATCCGACCTTAGTTGAATTGAAATAACTAGTGTTTAGAATGACCGTTTAGGCTTGCTCCCAAGGGGGGAGATGGTGTGCTTAGGAAGCAAGGTTGTTGAGTGTTCTTAATGTTAATGGTTTGGTCTTAGTGTGAAGTTGTGTGAGTTTTAGATGTTTCCATGATTTTCTTATGTGATGCATATTCATGAAAAGTTGTGTTTAGAAAGAAAATGAGTTTGCATAATCGTTTTCCTCATGTTGTAGTGCATTGAGTGTAAGTTGCCTATAGACTTCATGAGGTGAATTGATGAGCATGCCTTAGTTAGGAGTTGAGATATTCCTTCATGAATATATGCTTTGTGAGAGTAAATTTCATATGATCTCCAGAGTGTATGTGAGCATGTTTTAGTTCGGAGATGGTAGTACCTCCTTTAACATGAATAGATGTTGAATTCCATGCACTTTTGGGTTGTTAGATGAAGTTCCTACTTCCTTGTGTTGCATTGATGCATTGAGTATGTTTAGGAGATGAAGTTCCTCCTTTGGTTATCTACATTTAGATGAGTTGCATTCATGATGGGTTGCTAGTCTAGAGTTGTAACCCTTAAGAAATGCCTAGGACGTTATTCGAGGACGAATGTTCCCAAGGGAGAGATATTGTAACACCACAGAAACTAGTACGATAAACTAGAGCTTGACGTGAGGGTTAAAGTCGTGAATAACTCCCCGTACTTAAATTCAAGGGTTTCGGGTTAGAATGTCAAGGTACAACCCCTTCAAGGACCAACCAAGGGCCCTTGAGGAGGACCCTAGAATCCGCCCCAATAAAATAGTACACCTAGGGAGGGACCCATGCCCCGTAGAGGTCCATGCCCCGTGGGTGAGGGGTCATAGGTCAGGGTCCCAAAAATAGGCCCTAGCCAATCAACCCATGATTGACCAGCACTCCCCGTGGGCATAGTCTCGTGGATGAGGCAGTAAGTTGATTTGGGCAGTTAAATGGGGGCTTAGTGGAACTTTCCAGAATTAATTAACGGTTAAGTGGTGTCGTGGGTCAGGATCCCAAAAATAGGCCCCAGCCAATCAATCCATGATTGACTAGCACGGCGCGTGGGCATGGTCTCGAAGGTGAGGCAGTAAGTTGGATTTGGGCGGTTAAGTGGGGACTTAGTGGAACTTTCCGGATTAATTAAGGGTTAAGTAATGTCATTTTAACCTCATATAGACCACCTATATAGAGAATTTTGATCCCTAAATTCATTGATCCTAGTCATTATTTCAACTCACCAAAAAAGAACCCAATTCCCTCTCAAATATTCTCTCTGAAGAAGAAGAAGAAGAAGAAGAAGAAGAATCAAGCTAGCTCAAAATCGTCCAATCTTCCAAGCTTTGTGAGGGCTTTGTATTCCATGTATTCTTCCATCCATGGAGTCCTTTAAATTCCCCCAATTGTGAAGATGAAATCCCCAATTCAAGTTAGGGTTCCTTCCAATATTGTGGGTTAAGCTGAATATGGTTCCAATTGAGTGGATATTCATTGTTTATGATTGAATTAGTGTTGAATCATATTATTATGATGAAATTACATGTTTTCTATATCTTGCCCTAGTCTAATTGATGAAATTGAAGTACTGTGGGTTTATTCCTCGAAGAGGGAAATTGAGGATTTAGAGATAATCTTCTAGGGTTGATGCTAGGTATAGTAATTGCTTGAAAATAAAAGTATATAGACATGAATTGAATTAGATTAAAGTATATATGATGGATCATGACTAGTAATGCTTGAGATTGAACCTTTATGATGATATATGATTAGAATCACTTAAAAATGAAGTATGTGAATAGAATGCCTTGTAATCTAGGTACATATGATGATTTTTAAGAAGTAAAGCTATTGAGAGTAAGGCTTGTAGTTATTAATGTTAACTTCTAGGGTTTTGAAGGTAAAGCTAATATGATGAATTATGTATGTTAAGGCCCTAAGAGGGAAGTTGATATGATGATGGTAGACTATTAGGTAGAGTTGTTGTGAAAGGACTTTACCCACCTCATTTACCTTATGAATGTTTGAATGCATAAAGTGATAGAATCACCTGAAACATAGATTGCTTCTCAAGGACATACCGCCATTAGTCATGAGTAAGGATTAATAACTACTCTAAGGGGTGTATGCTTGGCCCCGAATGGATATTGACAATGAGATGGAGGCTCACACATAGTTGAGTCCAGGCTTCCAAAATAAAGGAGGCTCACACATAATTGAGTCCGCGATTCAAAAATAAAGAAGGCTCACACTTAGTTGAGTCTGGGATTCCAAAATAAAAGAGGCTCACACTTACTTGAGTCCGGGATTCCAAAGTAAGGGGGAACTCTCACATAGTAGGGTCAAAGTTTTACCCAAAGTAGGTCTCATCAGATGGAAGCCTTCACCTAGTGGAATCCGGGTTTCTAGTAGCAATCTCCGTATCCAATGAGCTAATACATACTTTAAGAAGTATCTCCTAGTGTTCAAAAGAATTAATGAACTAAGACATACTTAACGAAGTATCTCATAGTGTTCACAATAATAATGAACTAAGACATGCTTTTAATGAAGTATCTCATAGTTTTCACATTAATGAGGAACTAAGGTATTCTTAAGGGAGTATCTAATACTGTTCCAAGGTGCGAAAAATAGGGACTAGTCTCTAACCAAGAAGTATTATTATGATGACCTAAAGTGGTACTTAGTATGGGTGGGATTTTGGGGTCTTTTTCATGCATTGCACAAGTATGACTTGAGGTTACCTAGGAATTGTTTCTCTTATATTATGTATGTTTAGATTGGATTGTTGCTATAGTTGCCTTCCATGATCTGTTTGCCTAAAGGTGAAGATTCCTTTCTCTATGAGAAATAAGCTAAGGATGATTTCAAAGATGGTAAGTATGTATGATGGCCTAAGGTGGTACTTAATTAGTATGGGTGAGATTATGAGGTCTTATCCATACATTGCACAAGTGTGAGTTGAAGCTACTTATGAAGTGTTCCTCTTATGGTATGACGGACTAAGGGTTGACTAATGCTTATATTATTTTCACGAACCAACCCACCGAGCCGTGCGGGCACCTCCTCTAACACCTAAGTAGGAGAACCCTCAATTCCCAATAATTAAAACAATGCGGAAGATTAAGAAAACTAAGATAAAACTATTTCATGTAGATTTATAAATAAGAGTTTTTGAAACAATTATAGTTAAGACTTGTAAAGTAATTTATACCCCCAGGGATCTAGTCTAAACGGGTACAAGAGCTACTAAAAATACAAGAAACAACAAAATGTAAATTACACAACTCCCACCACATGGAATAAAAGTAGAAACTATTGGATATTGACTTCGTCCTCACCTACAAAACATCACCGAACCTGCATCCAGACTTTGCCAAAAAGGGATAGCAAGAGTAGTATCAGTACAAAACTATAGGTACTGGTAGGCATCATCGATCAACTCAATACCCACCGTATAATATAAGAAATCGACCAGCAAAACATGCGACAAGACTATTCATTCCTCCACCTTCATATTTTCCTGCCCATACCCTTTCTGGATGTAACCACTACCAACCTGACCACCCACTCACAAAATAATCCTTCCTTCTTCCACCTCACCACTCAACCCTTGACCCCATAGTATGTCCTATCAAGGCTTGTTAATAGTTTAATACTAACGCCTTGCCGGGATAATACATGTTCATTCGACAACACAACATAACACCACCCCAACTCTCAATGACAATACTCATTACCACCTCCCTAAGCTAACACATAATGACACATGTCCCTGGTCTCTACTTACCGTATCACATCCCGATTGGAACCTAACCATTTTCAATCCACTACACAAACAAATATATCCAACTAACTTACCACATTGCAACCCACCAATATTACAATATATAATGCACTAGCAAGTTATCAATTGAGGATCAATAAACAATTCCACATTCTCAACAATACACACATATGAAAAGTCAATAGTCCTCTCATAGAAGACATACCCATAATTTTAGTGTGCCGGATCATGACACCCGTTCCAATATGTATGTCGGTACATGACATCTGATCCTATGCAATGTTAGTGTGTTGGATTGTGACACCCGTTCCAATATGTATGTCGGTACGTGAAATTCGATCCAATGCAATGTTAGTGTGTCGGTATGTGACACCCGATCCAATTAGTACAAAACACAAGCACAATCACATCCATAACGTACAATACTCACATCATATAGTCAAGTTGATGTAATTCTCACAAGAAGAATCACAATCATATACCCAAAGTAAGTATAGATAGAAACCAATAGAGGAAACAAAAAGCAACCAAAGGGTATATCCAATGGCCTCAGTCCGTTAATCCAACAATAAGCACCTAACTCTTATGAAGACCTCAATATCCCAAGTAACCAACGTTTCTAAGAAAAGGCAACAAAAGCTTAACCAAACTCTCAACACTCAAACATGAGTTTTAAGTTTTCATTATTCAAAATAATCAAGTCTAAAATGAACCCAAACTAGCTACTTATAGTTTTAGGATAAAAAGGCCCAAAAGTGACCCGAAGTGCCAAAGCGCGAGCCAAGTCGGGCTCGCCTAGTAACTTGGGTGATGCGCCGATCTGGTCGGCGAGTTTCTCTACGTGGTCTTAAGCCTAGCCACATTCTGTAATATTAGGAGAGCTGGGGCCATCGCCTAAACCCTTGGGCGATGCGCCAAGTAGGTCCTGCTCGCCAAAAGTACCTTCCCTTGCAATCTTCAAGGTATGAAAACCCTTGCTTGTCATAAATACCATCTCGAGCACCTCCATCTTCATGAATAACCCTTGCATCCTTTGAAGGTTTTGAGCTTGGCTTGTAGTAAATGGCCTTGGTGTAAACCGTATTGCATCATTATCTCCTTCTTGAAAAGAATTTGTCCTCAAATTTGACGGATCGTCATCATTAACAGTTGGGAAAGGTGACAGGTCGCACACATTGAAAGTGTTGTTCACTTGATATTTCGGAGAAAGGGCAACCTTGTAGGCGTTGTCGTTGAGCCTCTCAAGCACTGGAAATCATCCATCACCTCTCAGCATAAGCTTCATCTTGTGATGGGTGGGGAATCACTCCTTGGAAAGTGTACCCACAGCCAAAACCTGGTTCAAACACGATCCTCATACGGCCCTTGTTAGCCCTTTTGTCTACGTCTTAGTTCTTCTTCTCTAAGTGCAGCGGCACCTTTTCATGAAGCTTCTTCGTGGATTCAGCTCGCTTACTCCCACTAGGCTTAACACAATATATTGAGAAAGAGGAGTGCGATCTAAAGGGGTTAGGGGGTTAAAACCATAAACCACTTGAAACAGAGTCATGCCAATAGTTCTATGAATAACTCGATTATACACAAATTCAACTAAAGGCAAATGTTCCTCCTACGAGGACAACTTTCCATGCACTACGGCAGAAGCATAGAACCCAAGGTCCTATTCACAACTTCATTTTGGCCATCAGTTTGTGGGTTACTAGAAGTTGATAACAACAACTTAGTACCAAGTCTACCCCACAATTCCTTCACTAAGGAATTTTGGATCCCTATCACTTACAATTGTTTGAGGAATTCCATGCAATTTAACAACATGCTCAACAAACAAAGATGCTACATTGGAAGCATCATCACATTTATGACATGGAATGAAATGAGCCATCTTTGAAAAATCGATCAACAACAACAAAGATTAGTATCTCTACCTCTTTTGGTCCTTGGCAAAGCCAAAACAAAGTCCATTGAAATATCAAGACATGGTCTTTGAGGGGTAGGGAGTGGAGTGTATAAACCAGGGGGAAGGAGGCGTGACTTAGCACGTCGACATTCAACACATTGACCACAAATTCGAACAATATCTTTATGCATTTTAGGCCAATAGAATTGTTCCTCAAGAATTCACCTAGTTTTGTCAATACCAAAATAACCCATTAAATCCCCATCATGTGCCTTCCTCACAAATAGTTCTCTCCAAGAGCTCATGGGAACACAAAGTCTCTTGCCTTTGAATAAGAAACCACCAAACATGGAATAGGGACTAGAAGAACTATCCCTCATCCACCTTTCCCTCTCCAATTCCTCACAATCTTTGAAGATTTGAGCAAATATGGGATCCTTAGGATACAATGCCTTCAAGCATTCAAAGACAATCAATTTGGAGGACAAAGTATTTATCAGCACATGTTTTCTAGACAAGGCATCGGCCACCACATTTTCCTTCCTCTTTTTGTATTGGATTATATAAGGGAAAGTTTCAAGGAATTCAATAAAAAGAAACTTATTTTAGAATTATAAGAACAAGAAAAAAAAATTCCTCCTATTCTTAAAGATCTAGAATCCCCTCTTCTTGCTACCTTTTTGCTTGGAAACAAATTAATGCAAAACTTGCAGAGCAAGTAATAAGATTTCTTGAATAGCAAGTAATAAGCTTTCTTGGGTATCAAGTAATCAAATTTCTTGGAGGACAAGTAATCATATTTCTTCGAGAGCAAGTTATGACTTTTTTTTTCTGTTCAAGCTACTGTTAATTTTTTTGTTCACGCTACAATTTTTTTTTTTTCTCTAATATAAGAAGAAATCCCAAGATTTATCAAGAACGGAATCTTGATAGAACCGCTCTGATACCACTTGATAACAGCAAGGTTAAGAGATCATAATTAAAGAATTGAATATTAGAATGCGGAAGCACGAAAGAAAAGAAACAAAAAAAAACTAATTAAGGATATGGGAAATTCGAAGGAAAGATCCAAGAATTTCCAAGGATTACATGTTCTAAGGCCTTGAAAAGATCCAAGTAACAACGTATAGATTTATGGAAGAAATCTAAAGCCTTTACTTGAGAAAATGAATCAAATGATAGATTCGGATTTTGACCGCTTTTATGAGTAACTAAAGACAATAATTAGTATGTAGAAACTAATCACCTTCTAAAGAATACCAAGAAAGAAACCAAAGATATCAGAAGAAGAAGTTACTTTATACCTTAAACTATGAAACTAGTAAAGGTTTAAAGATAAATTCTCAAAGAACAAGTCACAAAGGTTCAAAGAAGTCTCTCAAATATTATTAATATCAATCTAAATTGTCTTTAATGAATGAAAAGGACTCCTATATATAGGAGAAGGGGGAAGCACGTCCAAGACCCCTTATAAGAAGCTAAAAGGTCAGCCAAACCCTAGAAAGACAATTATGAGGAATCCTACCCTAGAAAGGAAATAAAGTAACCTAACTAGGAACAAATTTAGTACTTCTAGGAAAGCATTAAATGGTACTTAGGAGACCATAAATATACTAAGGAAAATATTAATAACCTATATATAAATAAAGAAATAAGTTAAATCCCAACTAGGAAAAGAATCTTGACAATCTTGGAAAGTTTGACTAGTCTTCTCTCAAAACTTGGGCAGAAAGCAACTCTTGTTGTGGCTGATTCTTGGACTCTTCTTGACCTTATTTGCTCGAAATTGAACCTTAAAATTCCTCATCTTAGGCTTGAATATGGGCCACCAAATAATTGTAGCATTTGAACAATTCCTCTCCCTTGGGCTAGAGCTCTTCTTCCCCAATAAGACACCTTTGGATCAGTGATTGAAGCCCATTGAGCTTTTCATTGAAATCCTTGGTTTGAGATCTTGTTATGGGCCTCCTTGGAGTTTCTAAAGCTTCATCCTTGTCCTTCAATGGAGTAGAGCTTCCTTGGATGCTATCATTCCCCTCTTCTTGAAGAGAATTCGTCCTCGAATTCAAATCTGCATCAAAATGGGCAAGATCAGAAACATTAAAAGTAGCACTAACTTGGAACTCACCAGGAAGATCAAGTTTATAAGCATTGTCTCCAATCCTTTCAAGGACTGTATGGCCCACTTCCTCTAGGATCTAGTTTGGTCTTTCTTTTGGAAGGAAATCTTTCCTTTCTCATATGCACCCAAACCAAGTCACCAGGTTTAAAAACAACATATTTTCTGCCCTTATTCCTTCGCAATGCAACTTCCTTTTTCTTCTTTTCAATTGCAAGCCTTGTTTGTTCATGAATTTTCTTCATCATATCAGCCTTCTTCTTACCATCAAGATTAGCAAAATCATTAGTAGGCAAAGGCAATAAATCAAGGGGGGTAAGGGGGTTGAATCCATATACAACTTCAAAAGGAGTCTTACCAGTCGAAGAATGGAAGGTCCTATTATAAGCAAATTCTACAATAGGTAAGTAATCTTCCCAAGAAGTCAACTTTCCTTTCAAAACAGCCCTCAATATGTTCCCTAAAGCTCTATTAACCACTTCCGTTTGCCCGTCCGTTTGTGGGTGACAAGATGTAGAAAATAGCAATTTAGTTCCCAACTTTCCCCAAATAATTCTCCAAAAGTGACTTAAGAACTTGGCATCTCTATCACTAACAATAGTTCTAGGTATTCCATGCAATTTAACCACATCCTTTACAAACAAGTCAGCCACATGAGATGCATCATTAGTCTTTTTACATAGGATAAATCGAGCCATTTTAGAAAATCTATCTACTACCACAAATATACTATCCTTACCATACTTAGTCCTTGGCAGCCCCAATAGGAAATCCAAGAAATATCAATCCAAGGGGAATTAGAAACAGGTAAAGGAGTATAAAGACCATGTGACAATGTTCTAGACTTAGCCTGTTTACATTCAAGACAATAAGAACACACTTTTTCAACATCCTTTCTCATGCCAGGCCAATAAAGATGTTCAGAAAGTATTTCCAGTGTTTTGGGTACGCCAAAATGTCCCATTAGCCCTCCACAATGTGCTTCCCTAACAAATAGTTCATGCAACGAGCAATTAGGAACACATAATTTATTTTCCTTGAATAGAAATTCATCTTGAAGATTAAATTTCTCAAAAGGACCTAACTTACATTCAGCAAAAATCTCACCGAAATCAGAATCATTAGCATAGAGGAACTTGATTTGGTCAAAACCCAACAACTTTGAAGTAAGAGTAGAGATCAAAACATACCTTCTTGAGAGTGCATCAGCAACCACATTCTCCTTTTCTTGTTTGTAAGCAATTACATAAGGAAAAATTTCAATAAACTCTACCCATTTAGCATGCCTACGACTAAGTTTACCTTGGCTCTTCAAGTATTTTAATGACTCATGATCAGTCTTGACCACGAATTCTCAAGGCCACAAGTAGTGCTGCCATGTAGCTAACGCCCTTACCAAGGCATATAGCTCCTTATCATAAGTTGAGTAGTTCAATGTTGCTCCACTTAGCTTTTCACTAAAGTAGGCAATTGGCTTGGAGTCTTGCATCAAAACTGCACCTATGCCCTTACCAGAGGCATCACACTCAACTTCAAAAG
>JAJOOH010072178.1:0-52516 GCA_029582605.1 Solanum gracilifrons
TCTATCTCTCCTTTGGATTCAGCCAAATTTGCTTGATCCTTCTTCCTGTCCTTCTTGGGACCCTTACATTCAGTAGCCTTATGACCACGTTTGCCACAGTTGAAGCAGCTTCCATTGAATTTCTTCTTAGGAGGATTGCTCTTTGGACCATATGCTTTCTTTCTTTTCTTTGATTTTGTGGGATCTTCTTCAACAATATTTACTCCTGATATTGCTGAATTACCACGCGACCTCTTTTCTGCGGCCTTGTTATCCTCTTCGATTCTCAGCCTTACCATGAGATCTTCAACAGTCATCTCCTTGCGTTTATGTTTCAAGTAGTTTTTGAAGTCCTTCCACAATGGAGGTAACTTCTCAATAATGGCAGCCACTTGAAAAGCATCATTCACAACCAATCCTATATTAAAGATTATGTGAGTATTAAGAATAAACTTAATTTTTCCAACATAGAATTAAATAAATGTATACCTTCAGCAAGGAGATCATGGATTATGACCTGTAATTCTTGAACTTGGGTGACGACGGTCTTACTGTCTATCATCTTATAGTCCAGAAACTTTGCCACAATAAACTTCTTCATTTCTGCATCCTCTGTTTTGTACTTCTTTTCTAAAGCATCCCAGAGTTCTTTTGAGGTTTTCACATTACTGTACACATTGTACAGATCATCCTGCAGGCCACTTAGAATATAAATTTTACACAAAAAATAAGAATGTGTCCATGCTTCTGTTACCAAGAATCGTTCTTCAGGCGGAGTTTCATCCGACATAACAGGAACGTTCTCATTAATGAACCTCTGCAGACTCAATGTAGTCAGATAGAAGAACATCTTTTGCTGCCATCTCTTGAAGTCGACTTCAGAAAACTTTGCAGGTTTCTCAGCCGGTGCTAGGGCAGCATTTGAACGATTGTGTGCAACCGATGTTGTTGCAGCACTTACTGTTCCAGCATTTCCTTGACTTGAATTAGTCATTTTTCTGTCACAAATGGCAGACAATTTAGTATGTGAAATACTACCAGTAAAGAACAAATCCTTACACAGACTGTTTCTGATTTAACGATAAAGTTTTTATGTTCTTTTAATCGTTAACCGAATGAATTTTAAAAATTCAAGCAGAGTAGCAAACCATAAAGGTTTTAATCTCCAGAAACCTCAAATACAGAAACTATTAAATTTCTTAAGATTGTTATCTCCTGTATTCAGGTTAGTAAAAAATACAGAAACAGAAAAAAGATGAATAGACAAAATGAATTTTAATCCGTGTCCACAGAAACCATTGTGTTTCCTTAAGAAATTTAATCCCCTCACTGTACCCGAGGTTGCAGATTAATTCCTCCCAAGATAAAATGATTTTTCGGAAGGATTACCGTTTGGGAAAAGTAACGACTTTTCGGAAGGATTACCGTTACACGTGAATTTCAAATAAATTCAGTTGCGCCAAATTAATTCTATTAGTTAACTGACATTCTGAATTAATTTATAAGAGAAAGGAAATGATTTTACAAGATTGATTAAATAAATTTTGTCCAAAAAATATTATCAATCAATCACATCATTTGCCAAATCCAAATCCAAATCCAAATCCAAATCCGAAGCCGAAGCCGAAGTCGAGGCCGAGGCTGAGCGAGCGACGACGACGGCGCGAGGGGGAACCTTCTTCTTAATCCTTTAAGAACTAAAGGAAGTGTTTCCTAATATAAGGACAACAATTTCCTCTCTTCTACCAATATGGTAAAAATGACTATTCATTTGCAGTTTTTTCCAATGACTTGTCATTTCCCCTCCAAAATTGGTTCCCCCATTTTCATTGGTTCTTCCACTTTCCATTTTCTCTATTTCCCATTCACACCTTGCTAAACCCAACAATAATTTGAGGTTGCAAACTCTTATTTTCTTTAGATCTCTAATATTGCTTGGGAAAGATCATTAGAGTGAAAGGAGATGGTTGATAATGACTCGATTTAATTCGTTTGACAATTGAAGCTTGAAATAGTTTGTCTTATTTAAAGTCTTAGATTGATTTTAGTGCATTACATCTTGGGATTTGATAAAACCCACATAATTTGCAATAGCTGATTGATAGATAGTTATCATTACCTATGATCTAGCTTACCTATTGATATTCAACTGAATTTAGCAATTAACAATACCCAAGTTGTAAGATTATAATCCATACTAGCACACTCCTAAGAGTCTCTAATTACTTGTGAGATACCCATATTTTAAGATTTGCGATTGTAATCTTACTGTGATTAATTGAGCGTTTAGATCACATATTCAAACTGTTACCTCCCCCCTCCCAATCACTTACATGCATAAATTGTATCAACATACAAACTTCTAGTGAAATAAAACATATAATAAGGTGAATTATATTCATGCATTACCTGTCGATTGACCCCAACTCTTCATTGGGTTATATATTGCAAAAAAGCGTCTACGCATTGAATTTACATGTGTAGTTCAATGTTATCAAAAATGGTCTCGCTGCCGTGGAATGGTGCAAAAAAATTCCTATATAAAAGTATATTGTTGCAGTAGTCTTTTATCATTGTTTACCCTTACCTTGTTTACTTCTTTGTATCTCAATAGGTGACAACATGAGTGCTCATGGAAGTGACACTGTTAGCTATGATGGATAGTTCACTGATAAGGATCATTTGAGAGATGCGGGCGAGTTATCGCCATTTTTTTACCACAAATTGTTGGAAACAATATTTCATGTCACTAGCTCTATGTTACATATGTTTCAAATCAAAGGACTCTATGGTGGGCAAGCTCATGAGGATCCATACAATCATCTCTAATATTTCATTGATATGTGCGGTCCTTTCACTTTTGCTAACACAAATCAAGAGTCGATTTGTATAAGGCTATTCTCTTTCGCACTTACGAGAGAGGTACCACTTGGTTAGGTGAATTGCATGAATTTTCTATCACAACCTAAGTGGAATTGACTGATGCACTTCTTGATAGATTTTTCCCACCTTCTCGGAAATTGAAACTATAGGATGACATTACCAATTTTCGTCAAAATGTTGGCAAATCTCTTCATGAAACTTGACTGGGTTTTTAACAAAAGTCACTCCAATGTCCAACTCAAGGCCTGCTGGATGAAGTGCTCTTGCAAAATTTCTATCAGGCACTTAATCAAATGAATAAGTTTGTGGTTGATAATCTTGTTGGAGCTATTATCCTGAGTCAATATTTTTGTGTCATATCCTCTTTTCTTGATAGGATGTCGAAAATGAATAGGGCTTGGCATACTAAAGTGGCAAAGGGTGCTCCTTCCTCCTCGTCTAGAACCAAGGAACAAAGATTGAAGGATGAAGAGAGAGAGAGAGAGAGAGAGAGAGAGTATAAAGACAATGATGACATAAATAGAACTCTTAAGTCTTGACTAAGCATATTATGGGGGGAGGTACCACGAGTGTAAGCAGAGTTGCTTTAAGCAGAAACCGAGGCTATGAAAATGAAAAACTTGAGGTCATATATAAGAAAGAGGTGCAATTTTTATCAAACCAAATCGGGGGGGGTGGTCTCGTCCTACCTTTCAAAGATAAGGTTGGAACAAAGATATATAAGTTGAACGGAGGAATAAGGAAAGAGATGGAAATTGGTGAGATCATGAAAGAGAGTTACATGATCGAAACAGTAGTTGGAGGGAAAATGATAATGACAGAGACTGTTACATACCCCCTCATGATAAACCAAAGCCAAAGGAATTTAATGCTGACTTCAAAAACTTTTGGACCGAGGACATGCTTGCTTGCATCCTTAACAAGGCTAAAGGGTTTGAAAAGTACTTAAAGAAATGAAGAATGACTTGTCTTCAATATTGAATCAAACAGTCACATATCACTCCATTTCATAAAGCAACTCGAAGCTCAATGGATCAGATTTTAGCCAATTTAAATCCAATAGAAAAAGGGGGACTCCCAAGTGATACCATGTGAATCATAAAAATGATAATGGTCATAGTATGACCATTGTGACAAGAAGAGGTAGAGCGGTTGGGAGTGAACCAATGAAGAAAAATGTAGTTAATAAGAATGATGGTGGTAAAAAAAATAACCAATGAAGAGCCAATCCTCGAGGAATTAAATTGGTTGAAACTGAAATAGAAGGAAGTAGCCCTTTTAAAGGTCAAGATGCAAGTGTGAGGGATGTGGAAATACCATCAGACATGAAGTGGTTACCAAAATTACTTCCACATTTCTCACAACGATTAAATAATAAATAAGGGGATGTAAAATTTTAGAAGTTCTTATCCATATTCAAAAGCCTCTCGATGAATATCCCCATGGTAGATGTTTTACTCGTAATGTCAGGGTGCACCAAGTTCTGAAAGACTTGTTGATCAAAAAGAGGAATATAAATTTTGAAACAACTGAAATTTTGCACCATTATAGTGCGATCATGTCAAGAAATATGGTGGTTAAGAAGGAAGACCTGGGAGCCTTTACACTTCCATGGATGTTTAATGTATACAAAGTTTCTAAGATCCTATGTGGCGTTGGAGCAAGTATAAACCTCATGTCATTTGCAATCTTCAAGAAGCTTGGGTTAGGTACTCCAAAACCAATCGCAATGAGACTTCTTATGATAGATAGGTCAATAAAAAAGCCTATTATAGTTCTTATGACATATTGGTGAATGTTGACAAATTTATTTTCCCCCGGTTGATTTTGCCTTTCTTGATTGTGAAATTGACTCAAAAGTACCTATTATTTTGGATAGGCCATTCTTGGCAATCGGAAGACCATTGATGGATGTCGACAGTTGAGAGCTGAAATTATGGGTGAATAATGAGGAAGTAAATTTCAACGTGTGCAAATCAATAAAACAACTAAGTGAATTGCAAGTTATGTTGGTGATTGATAGTATTGATAAAGCCGTGGACAATGTTAGGGAGGTTGCATGCATTGGTGAATCTTTGGCGGTTGTTTTGTTGAATTATGATGGTGAGGAAATTCAAGATTATGATGAAGTGGTGGATTCTCTCATGTGGTTAGTTTCTTATCCAAATAATCCTAAGAAGTTTGAAATTGACCTAAAGAATACAGAGAGTTCACCTGCCAAACCTTTTATAGAAGGACCTCCAAGGTTAGAATAAAAAGCTCTTGCTTCTGATATCCGTTATGTGCTAACACTTTGTCAGCGATTGTTGTCACTAATTTATTGGATTGGCAAGTTAAAACACTAGTTAACGTGTTGAAAACGTTCATAAAGGTTATGAGTTGGGCTATCACTGATATTATTGAGATTCCTCCTAACATATGCACCCAAAATATTCACTGAGCTAGTGATTGCAATCCAAATATCGAGCATCAAAGGAGATTGAACCCTCATACGCAAGAAGTTGTCAAAAAGGAAATTATAAAGCAGCTTGATGCAGTGTTATTTATTTGATAGCGGATAGTAAATGGGTTAGCCTCGTACAATATGTGCCTAAAAGGGAGGAATCACGGTACTTCCAAATGATACGAGATGGAGAATTTGTTTGATTATCACAAACTAAATTCATGGACTGAAATTGACCATTTTCCTAGGCCCTTCATGGACTAAATGTTGTGCCACACCCCAAGCCAACACCTTGGATGTAGTCAGCGCTCAAAACCATTGTTGGTCCCAAGCGAACCCTAGGCCTAGCTAACTATGGTACATATAACTTCATATGATATACAAAAGTTTTAATAGAAGAACATTTAAATCATTTAAAGAACTTTTAAAACAACGTCTGAAATACTTAATATAAATAGTAAGTGTTTAATAAAACATCTGAGAAAAAATACTGGAAACCGTCTAACTTTGTTTGTCCATGAAGCGTCTACTATCTAAAGATTGGTGTTGGAACAAAATCCACAACACCTCAAAACCCTACTACTATGAGCAATAAAAATGGGGTCCTCCGAAAGTAAGGAGGTCTCAGTAGAAGCTGAGCAGTAGATGAAGTAATCTCATCGGAATGCCTGTTGATGATCTTAAATACCTAAATCTGCATCATGAAATGATGCAGGTCGAATGACATAAGTACATTGAGTGTACGAGTATGTAATATGGTGTGAATCAAGTGGTGAATCATTTCTCTTGCGTTGAATCCAATGCCATGAATTCTGGAGAAAGGGACATTGATGAGTCTTTCCCTGACGAATATATGATGGCTATTTCAAATGCAGTTGCACCTTGGTATGCAGATTTTGCAAATTACATCATTTGTGGGATCCTACCCGAGTTTCTAAATCCATATCAAAGGAAGAGGTTTCCTTTTTATGTTAAGAGAAATTATTGGGTAAGCCTTATTTGGAGTGTGCTAATAATGTGATCTAGAGATGTGTTCTGGAAGAGGTTCCATTCTTGGGGAATGTCATGCATCTCCCATGTGGATACCATAGCAAGATGCAAATTACTTCGAAAGTTCTTGAAAGTGGATTTTATTAGCCATCATTGTATCAATATTCCAATTCCCTTGTAAAAACTTGTATGCAAAGTCAAAGACATGGAGAGTGTCCCAAAATCATGAATTTCCTCTTCCTCCCATACTTGAGGTAGAATTGTTTGACATGTGGGATATTGATTTCATGGGTTCGTTTGTGAGCTCGTATGGTAACAACTATATTTTGGAGTTGTTGACTATGTATCTAAGTGGGTAGATGTGGTGGCCTTACCTACGAATGAAGGGAGGAGTGTGATCTAACTCTTTAAAAAGTGCATTTTCACAAGATTCGAAACTCTTGAGCTATCATTAGTGATAGAGGTTCCTATTTCTACAATCGAATGTTTGAGACATTTTTGAGTAAATATGGTGTCAAACACAAAGTTTACACCTCTATCACCCACAAAAAAGTGCTCAAGTTAAGGTATCCAATAGGGAGATCAATTTTGTCTAAACAATGAAGGCAAATAAGACAAATTGGTCACAAAAATTGGATGATGCTCTATAGGATTATAAGGCCATATTCAAGACTCCTATTGGTATGTCACGTTATAAACTTAGGTTTGTGAAAGCTTGCCACTTCCCCATAGAGTTGGAGCATAGAGCGTCATGGGCTTTGAAATGTTTAATTTGAATTGAGATGAGGCTTCCAAAGATAGAGTGAACCAATTGTATGAAATGGAGGAGTTTTTCTTTAAGGCCTATGAAATCTCAGCTCTATACAAAGAGAGGATGAAAATATTGCATGATGCCAAAATCTTGAAACGAGAGTTTAGAGCGGGTGATTTTGTTTTGCTCTATAAAATGAGGTGGCATTTGTCTTAATTCAAGTTGAATTCTAAATTGTGCAGTCCATTTTGAGTGGTCCAGGCATATCCTAATGGGGCTATATATATATAAATGGAAAATAAGGATGGTTCAAAGTTCAAAGTGAATGGGCAACTTCTGAAGTTGAATTTTAGTGAACGTTCAGAAGTGGATATTATTGAAGTGATGTTCTATTTGATAACGCTTGAAATGCATCTCCACACCATGCAACAACGTAAACTAAGACGCTTCTTGGAAAGGCAACCAAAGGTTTATTTTATGCCATTTTCAATAACGTGTGTTGAATGTGTAGGGTGGAGTTGGATGGGAAAGCGTTGAATAATAATGTAGTGATGGCACCCATTAGGTGTATCACCTAACCATTCGATGTGTCATTGAAGGGGGTCATCAAACTTAAGAGATCTCCCAGTTCTTGGCGTTGGAAATTTTGTAATGCCTTGACCATTGAGAGAATCGTGGAGTGCATTTCGGTGATGGTTGGTGTATCACCGAAATCAACAAATCAGTGAAGCTTTTAAGCGAGGGATGGTAAGTTACGTTTTCAATTCTGTGATGCACCGATTCCAATTGGTGGAGTTAGTTGAGCTTACCAAATGGATGTGAGTTGAAGAGCCAAGTTTTTTTTTTTACTTTTTAAATTAATCCCTCCAAATATTTTCATTCTTTCTTCTTCCTTCCTTTTATCCACATTTGTTTCTTAGTTTCATACTTTTATTTTAAATAATTTCATCAAGTTTATTTGGATTTCATCTCATTTCCATCATTCCATGTCCCATGTGCAGCATTATTGTTGGTTTCTTCGGACGGTTGGTTCTTCGTCCACTTTTTACTCTTTCACATTACTTTATAAGTTTCTTGAATCCATGTTCTTAGATTTCTAGTTATTGTTCATTATTGTGTTGTTATAGTTGATGATTGCTTCAATTACTCCATTAAATGTTTCTCTTAGCTTTGACTCAATTGGGGTGGTTTAGTGATTTTCCAATTTTAATTAGGGAGCAATAGGTCTCTACTTGCTGATTATTGATTGATGATGGGAATATGTGGGTAATGGTTCTTTGATTGTTTTGTTAGCATTGATGAAGTCTGACTAGCCTATGATCAAACAAAGAACTTGATTTGTACCAATGATGGATCGGGTGACATCTTTCTTAAGAGTAAATCGTCATTTTGTTAAATGTTTGGTGAAATTTGGGGGAAGTTGGAGAACCCCAACCCTTAGAATTATCGTGGGTAGGTTAGATTTTGCTTGTATGCATTGTGTGAAGGAAGTTATACCAATTTATTAATGGTGGTACTTGGGTGATGGGTCAGAGCCAATTTGGTGGTACATAAACTACTCGGCAATGTGCCGAATGGCACTCAAGTACACCAATTGTTACAATTGGGGATGCTTTGAATTGACTCATTCAACGAGTTTCCTTGGTCTCTCCAATGGATTCAACACATCACTGGTTGGCTCTCCCCATTGCCAATCTAAGTTTTATTTATAAAGTGAGCCATTGTTACATTCAGCAATGGCCCCTAAAGTTCGCCAAGTTCATTCGGTTACAAGCTAACATACTTGGTGAGTATCATCATTCCTTTTGAACTAACCTTTCACCCTCGATGTAGTACTTTGTATTTGTGTTGTGTGCAGGTATGTGTTGGAAATAAACCAAGAGTAGGATTCCTTACTAGTTGAGGATTTGTTATTTATGGTATTTTCTTATTTATATTTAATTAGGATTTGATATATAGGTTCCTAGTCCTAGTTTACTTTGGTTATTAGTTTTATAGGTTTCTAGCCCTAGTTTACTTTGGTTGTTAATACTATAAATAGGGGTGTCTTATTACATATTTTCAATGTAGAGAGAGATACATTCAATGTGTAGAGAGATACAATCAGTGTACAAAAAATATATGAGTTATTGAATAAAGTCTCCTACCTCTTCTTTGTAGATTAATAAATTTGTTCTAAATAAAACCATTGTTGGGCCTTTCACTTGCACATACATTATTACCTTGGGTAAGTTTATCTCCTTCAAATTGAGAGCTAATAAAAGACTTGTGTGAGATCCTATTAAAGCCTCGTGTGAGATCGGACATATACAAAAGAATATGAATATTCCATATTTACAAAAGAATATGAATGTCCCATTTTTGTGTTTGATGACAAAAATAATTTTGAGATTTGATATCAATCGATGAAGAATTTTTACAATGTTATTGAACTATGGTCCATTATTGATATTGGATTCATGGATGCCCAGAGGGCACAACATTGAAGGTGAAGTTGTAAAACAATTGGAGAAAAGTAGAAAATAGGATTATATGGCATATTTTTACCTTGGTAGCAAGATCGAATTACATGTATGTAATAAAATTTTACATGTTAAGTCAGCAAAGAAGTCTTGAACAAATTTAACAAAAACATATGGACGTGTTACATATGTGAAGAGAGAAAAACTTCAAGTGCTTTGGAGACAATTTGAGTTGTCTCAGATGAAACCAACAGAATCAATCAAGGATTTCTTTATATGAATTAAAGAAGTTGTTTATGTCCTATGGATTAATGGAGAGGTATTAGAAGAAGTTAAAGTTATTGAAAAAATATTAAATTCTCTAAGTTTAGAGTTTCAGACCAAGAAAAAAGATATTGAGTCTAGTCAAAATCTAAACACTATGAGACTTGGTGATCTTGAAGATGAATTTGTAATATATAAGATGTGTCTTAATAAAAAAAAACATATGTGATAGAGGAGGAGGTATTGCAAAGAAAGGATGATCAATAATATGAAAAAGAAGAATCATCAAATCTAATAGAAATATATGAAAAAAGATCAAAGACATTATGGAGAAACAAAGGGAAGGTAGAGGTAATTTTCATTGCGGTATAGATGTCTCTGATTGCAAAGAGGACTTCAATAGTGGTCAATCTAATAAGTCAATAATTATTGGGATGACTAAAAATGGCAATTTGGTTGAAACTGATGTTGCTTTGATAGAGACTAGTAATTCAAGACATGAGACATGTAATAGACATGATTGGTCTATAAAAAGTGAAGCTATTGGAAAAGAAATAGAAATATTCACTATTGTCTCACAAGAAAAATTGTTTGAAGCTTTTGAAGATGAAGCTAGTAATAAAAGAAGCAAAAGTGTTCACCAAGAGCAAGTTTTTGATGATCTATCAAAAATTGGAGCAGAAACAATTAAAGTTCTAGATCCACAATTGAAGTGCATGATGATGAATAGTGAAGATACTATCAACTTTGGATCATTATTCAAAATTATAGGTTATGAAGAGCATGAAAAGGTATTTGTTAAAGATGATCATTGTATGAATGCGATGAATGAAAAAAAAGTCTTTGTTGATGCTACATATTTCAGAAAATTGGTAGGAAGTCTAAGATACTTGACTTTTAAAAAATCTGATATTACTTATTAAGTTGTTCATAAAGTTGAAGAAGATGCTAGGCATGGTCACATTTGAAGATCTTGGTTTAAGGGAGGCTATGTAGAAAATAAACTAAGAATAAGATTCCTTGCTAGTTTAGGATTTGTTATTTATGGTATTTACTTATTTATGTTTAATTAGGATTTGCTAGTTATATAGGTTCCTAGTCCTAGTTTACTTTGGTTGTTAGTTTTATAGGTTCCTAGTCCTAGTTTACTTTGGTTGTTAGTAGTATAAATAGGGGTGCCTTATTACATATTTTCAATGTAGAGAGATACTTTCTATGTGCAGAAAATACAAGAGTTATTGAATAAAGCCCCATACCTCTTCTTTGTAGATTAATAATTTTCTTTTATATAAAACCATTGTTGGATCTTTCAGTTGCACATATATTATTTCCAAGGAAGCACATATATTATTACCACACACCTCATGCTCTTCCTCCGAGGTAAAAGCACAAGGGAGTTGTGATAGTCGAGCCTTTGGCCACTTCAAAGACAACTCAACGCAAATCTACGTATGTGAGTGGCAAGGGTAAGAAGAAGTCTTCTAAGTCTTGAGGGGATGATGATAGAACAAATTTTGGCTCTTTGGAGTATACTTGGACTGAGTCTGACCACGACAATGATGAGGATGGATATAATACCCCACTTCATAATCCATTACAGTGCCTGTTCCAGCTTCTATTCTAGCCCCTGTGGTACCTAAGATTCTAAAGCATCTCAAAGTTCTAGGATGCGTACTATTCTTCAGGAGAAACGGTTGTTCATGGATTGTGTGATTGATAGATATCTCAAGATTTGGTGAAATCTTAGGTTTCATAAATTAGAGCAGTTCACAAATCCCCGTCACCCATATGTTCTCACTTAGGTGACGGAATTTTATGATGAATATATGTAGTTGTTACAAAGAGGTAAGAAGAAAAAGGGTCGGGTTGACCCTATAGAAGTTGTTGAAGTTCGAGGTTGGAAACTGACATTGATAATGTATTGGACTGCACGCTATATAACACCTTAGAACTTAGCTCAGATAGACAAGCATAAAATTTGTGAGCCGCGGAGGGGTTTACGGACAATGAAAGGAACCACGGTCCATCACCCTCATCGTGGTTCACACCCAGCTCCAGAAGTGGTGTACCACGGAGCCCTTCACAGGCTATAGACCATCCCACGAGCCATGGGAAGGCTCTTATAAGCCAGGCAGAACCAACCATGCCCAGCCATCAGACCATGGAGTCCTCCACAATCTGTGCTCTTGATGAAGGCCTGTGGTGAGGCTCGTGAAGCTGAGTCTGTAGGCCCCTAGCCCAAGTGAAGGACCACGGTGACCTTCACGGTCTCTGATCCTTCACACGGTTTGTGAAGTGGATGGTAGAGGGAAGGGCCCCAGAACCAATAGCCTTTGACCATCAAACCATGACCCACTTGACGGGCCATGGTCCCTTTGACGGTCTGTCATAGGGCCCGTGGTCGGCCCCCGTCATATTTTAAGTGGGCTCATTTTGGTCTTTTCCCTATGCGTTGGACACCTAAACTACATAGTTTTGGTCAGTTTGAGCCTAGTAACTTATTCAGAACTTACCCTAAGTGATTCATTCACCAACAATTCATCAAACTTAGAGCAATATATAAGAAAGAATTGATAAAACTTTTCCAAGAACGCATCAGGATTTCTTGAGTTGCTACCCCGAAATCGAAGGATTTCTCTGTGAAATTTGTCACCAAGTATGTGGGATTTTAACTAGTGGGTTCCTTTCATCCACTAGGTCCCTAGAATTCAGTCAGATCCTTGATTCTCTATGTCTTGTTTAGACCTAGGGTTTAGAAAATCTTGGAGAATTGTTATGATTTCAGTTGCTATAGTATCCATAATCTAATTGTCATGTTTTCGTGGAATCGTGTTTAATTCCTTGTATGAAACTCAGAACCCTAATTGTGTAGTTTCTTTTAGTTCATGAAATGCACTTTCTAGGTCAGTAAAATAGATAATCATGCTTCAGTTTTTGAATGTCACATTATCACTATATAATTGTTACATTCTCAGATTATGCATGTCAGTATTTTGAGCTATTCAACATTTCAGTAGTTCAGTCATAATGTGTCATATACATATTCAGTTTGGAATTGACTTAACACTGAGTTGGACTAGGGCTCAGCGTACCCTCATAGTCCCAGAACTACATGCCCCCAATAGGTTTATAAGTCCCATCTGTGGGCATCTTAATTTAGTAATCACTCCAGTCATGACTTTATACCCCTGGCAAGGTATATTGGGTCCTCTCGATGGGGCGTTTACATCGGAGTCAATGTTTAGTTCACGTGGTTTTATGTCGATTAATAGTAGCTTCCACTGTCAGACTCTGGTGCATTTGACTAGGTTTTGAGTTATACTACAATATTCAGTCTTAGCATGTTATGTTTGAAATTAGTACTTGGTCATTGCATCCAGTTCAGTTCATTTCAGTAAATTTAAGTATTATTGTTATAATTCAGATTATGTCATTACTCAGTTATGTTTTGTTTAGCTTATATATTTGTTCTGTTATATTCTATATCCTGCATGCTTAGTACATTCCAAGTGCTGACGCATACTCTGTACTATATCCTTTCATGATGTAGGTTCAGGTCATCAATTTTCAGATCATGCATATATCAATTCCCGATTCATACTCAACAACATTAGTGGAGAGTCCTCGTACTTTGAGGATAATAGACATGTTTTCTATTTCAGTCTTTCATTTCAGTTTCAATTTGTCTAGGGTTAGCTGGGGACATGTCCCAGCATCGCTAATCAGTAGAGGCTTTTTCAGACATAATTTTAGATTCATCTTTAGCATTTGAGTGATTGTTTAGTACAATTATACTCTTATTCAGTATTTATATTGGTCATACCAGTTTTGGGTATTCCTTACTATCAATTATAAATTGATTTAGCTTCCACATTAGTTTATTTTTTCATATATATGTTCAGTTGCTTATGATATGCCAGCTCAGGGTTAGCTTGGGGTTATTCGTGATCCTAGGTCATATGTTTACGTCAAGGGGGTAGCCTCAGGGCCTAACAAACTTGGTATCAGAGCATTAGGTTTAAGAGTCCTAGGATGTCTGAAAGCCACACTAAGTAGAGTCCCTTTCACGGGAGGCTACAAAGTGTTTTAAGAAAACTTCACTTTCTTTGCTACTATTATCGTGCGTGAGGTATGATCCAACTTGTCATTATAATTCGTCAAATTATGTTTCAAATCATGCCTCCTCGTAGAGCTTACGGAAGGAATGCCAATGGTTGTAACGCTAACACACTTCCTCCAGTCCCAGACCATGAGGTTTTAAATGCAGAGTTTCGGAATGCTATCCAGCTTTTGTCTCAGAGTGTAGCTAATTAGAATAATCAGCATGCTCTAGTTCCTACAAATGCTAATAGTGGATCATCCCCAACCAGGGTCCGAGATTTTGTTCAGATGAATCTGTTTGAGTTTCTAGGGTCGCAAATTGGTAAGGACCCATAGCACTTTATTGATGAGGTTAAGAAAATATTGGAGTGAAGCAAGTGACTGGTAATGATAGGGTAGAGTTGACATCTTACTTGCTTATGGATGTAGCTCACATTTCGTTCACTCAGTAGAAAGAAAACGGGCGTACATATATATATAGTTCCTGTGACTTGGGAGTGTTTTACTGGAGCTTTTCTGGACAGATTCTTCCCAAGAGAGTTGAGGGAGGATAAAGCTCAGGAGTTTCTGAATTTGAGACAAGGTACAATGTCAGTCCAAGAGTATGGACTTAAGTTCACCCATCTCTCTAGGTATGCTCCACACATGGTTGCCGATCCAAGGGCACATATGAGTAAGTTTCTGTTTGGGGTATCCGACTTGGTCAAGATAGAGTGCGGGAATGTTATGTTGTTAGAGAATATGAATATATCTAGGCTTATGACTCAGCTCAGCAGATTGAGGGAGACAAGCTTAGGGAACTGGCTAAGGACAATAAGAAGGCTAGAACAGAAAACTATTAATACTCTCAGCAGAAATTGAGTAGTGGAAATCACTCACAATTTCAACAGAGATCTTTAGCCCCAACACCTTCATCAGCTAGTTCTCCATCCCCAGAGTTTTGACAGAATTAGAAAGGTAGGGCATCAAGCTCTAAGTCGGAAGGGAGTGCTTCAGGTAACATGACTTTCCCAACTTGTCCAAAGTGTGGTAAGAACCATCCGAGCGAGTGTCTTGCAGGCAAGGAAGGGTGCTATGGATGTGGTCAGTCTGGCCATAGGTTGAAGGATTGCCCTTCCGTTAGGCAGGGGAAGGGAGGTAGTAACAATAATATGGCTCAGTCTACAGCTCTAGAAGCACCAGCAAGTCGCCCAACTCAGTAGGGTGCTTCATCTAGTGTAGGTGGTGGTCAGCGCCAGAATAGGTTGTATGCTTTCCAGGCTCGCCAGGACCAGGAAGATTCTCCTGATGCGGTCATGGGTATGTTACGAGTCTTTTATTTTTATGTTTATGCATTGTTAGATCCAGGGGCTACTCTTTATTTTGTAACTCCCTATATAGCAGTAAACTTCGGTGTTAGTCCGAAAACTCTTTCAAACCCTTATCAGTCTCTACCCCAGTTGGGGAACCTGTTATAGCTAGACAGGTATACAAAAATTAACATGTCACTGTCTCTCAAAAAGTCACCTTAGTAGATCTTGTAGAGTTAGAAATGGTATATTTTGATATCATTCTAGGCATGGATTGGTTACATTCCTGTTATGCCTCAGTCGATTGTAGAACTAGGATCATTCGGTTTCAGTTTCCGAACGAGCGAGTCGTAGAATGGAGGGGTAGTAGCTCAGTGCCTGTAGGTCGATTTATCTCTTACCTTAAGGCTAGAAAGATTATCTCTAAAGGGTACATCTATTATCTTGTTCGGATTAAGGATTAAAGCTTCGAAACCCCAACTCTTGAGTCAGTCCTAGTAGTAAATGAGTTTCCAGAAGTGTTTCCATAAGATCTTTCCGAAGTTCCTCCCGAAAAGGAAATCGACTTCGGAAGTGATATCCTTCAAGATACCCAACCTATTTCAATTACTCCTTACAAAATGGCTCCAGCCGAGCTTAAGGAATTGAAAGGATAGTTGAAAGACCTTCTAGATAAGGGCTTCATCAGACTGAGTATCTCTTCCTGGGGTGGTCCAGTGTTGTTCGTGAAAAAGAAAGATGGTTCTCTCAGAATGTGCATCGACTATCGTCAGTTGAACAAAGTCACCATCAAAAATAAATATCCGATCCCCAGGATTGATGACTTGTTCGACCAACTCCAAGGTGCTAGTCATTTTTTGAAGATAAATCTCAGATCCGGTTATCATCAGCTTAGAGTCAGAGATATTGACATCCGGCAAACAGCCTTCAGGACTCGGTATGGTCATTATGAATTTGTACTTATGTCATTTGGACTAACCAATGCTCCTGCAACTTTCATGGATTTAATGAGCAGAGTTTTCAAGCAGTATTTTGACTTGTTCGTTATCGTCTTTATTGATGATAAGCTCATTTACTCTAGGAATGAGGAGGAGCATGAGACTCATTTGAGAGTTGTTCTTCAAACTCTTAAAGATCGCCAATTATTCACTAAGTTTAGCAAATGTGAGTTTTGGTTACAATCAGTTTCTTCCCTTGGTCATTTGGTATCTAGCAAAGTGATTCGAGTGGATTCTCAGAAGATAGAGGCAGTGTAACAATGTCCAAGATCCACCTCTCTAATAGATATCAGAAGTTTCTTGGATTTGGCTAGTTATTACTGGAAATTTGTTGAAGGATTTTCATCCATAGCTTCCCCATTGACCAAGTTGACTCAGAAAAAGGTCAAGTTTCAGTGGTCAGATGAGTGTGAGAAAACCTTCTCAGAACTGAAGACTAGGTTGACTACAGCTCTGATCTTGACACTACCAGACGGTTCAGACGGTTATGTGATATATTGTGATGTATCCATGGTTGGCCTAGGTTGTGTGTTGATGCAACGAGTTAAGGTCATAGCTTATGCTTCTAGACAGCTTAAGGTCCATGAGAAAAACTACCAATTGAATACCTATACATCATCCCTTACAATGCCTCAATGAAGTCATCTCAATACTCGAGTGATAAATATTGTTGTATGTAAACTTAACTACAACAAAAGCGATTCCCAACAACCACCAAGTTGATCGTACACACGTCTACAACATGTTATCAAGGACCTTGACACAATCATGCGGACGAATCCTTTAGCACTTAAGCATGATAAAATTCCAAGTCAATACTCGCTACAAATAGAAGTGAACCTGAATCAACCAACACACACTTATAATATCCAAACAATCATAGTTCTTAACAATATCTCGATCCCACAACATAAATTCCCATGAGCTTAAGTTATAACAAATTTGATCTTTAGAAATCAGATACTCCTCGAGGGATATATCCAAGCATACAACCCTTCCGACAACACTATCGAATTCTGGATTTAGCAATTGTAGATTACCTCTTAAGAACAGTAGAATTTGACCCAATGATCCCCTTATTCAACCACACACAATTAATACATGACCTCGACGACTAGATGAATATTAAGATTGTCGAACAACCATAGATTACGCAGGGTAACTCTTATATGGATTCGCATAAGCAAGGTGATATACGTAAGATCACTGAAATACTTTAACAACTCCAAGACAACACTAATTATGTCATTCAAAATAACAAAATCTTCCCACTCAACCACGAGAACCTCGCAGGATTTGGTACCCCTGATCCACCACTAGGGATCCACCCTCAAAAGTGAAAACGCACGAGAGCATAGCTAGTGAATCATACTCACAATACTAACAACCATCATAACACTCCAACCATTTACCTTATTATGACCCAACACTTTTTAAATGAAACCTTTCTTAGGTACTTAACATTCAATAGTAATAAACTTTGAGACTCAACCCAGGTGTAAGTTCTTTCAAATGCTCAATACCGGATACAATTGATCATTACTCACCTTGCAATTTCATACCTTGACAAATACATCATCACGAATGTAGACTTACAATGAAAAATTTGAATTGTAATTTCCACTGTATAACACAATCCCTTTCTCTATCAACATTAACTTGTACCTTGAAGATTCTTATGAATTCCTAGATCTTCACTTATCATTGATCGCATCTCCATCGATCTTACAATATCCTTCGTTAAAATTCAATCGTACTCATTACTAAACTTAAAACAAAAACAAAAGCACTTATCATCACACTCGAGCTAATGTCCGCACACTCCTTTCTCAAGTCTTTTTTAATAGTTTTTTACCAACTTGATAGATCTGTGGCACTATTACCATAGCCACAAAAAAACGAATGAAATCACGCGTCTCTGAACCCAATTATCTACCCCTCTAAAGATATCTTTAGCCTTTGCAATCAAATAAAATATTCTTGCTCTAGCCTCTCTCTAAAGGTTGTACTATATCCCACTATTTTTCTCCATTATAACTCTAGCTCTTTAAAATTCTATTCGAGTGGTGTCTCACCATCTCTTAAAACTTTCCATTCAACCACTTTACTCGTAAAATATTAGAAAACCACAACCTTAGATACTCGCAAGTCATAATTACTATACAAGAATTCGCTTAACCAACAATCTTATTGTATAGTTGCATCCCATCACAATCCATCGCGAACTCTTATTACCATTACGCTCAGTCAGCCCTAACTATCACTATGAAGTCAACCTTTTCATCCACATGACACCTAAAACTCATGTATACTCATCTAATTTAAAGGACTAACCCAATCTTGGTACACACTTTCTTACTAAAATCTTCAATTTCCTTCACCCAAGTATACTCATTGGGACCTTCCTTATCCATAAGCTTGTCATTCCGGTATCAATCAACTCCTTTATGGCATAAGGTAAAATCATCAGTCCTCATACTACCCTCATTCTTCTTAAATAACAAGATAGAAGCACCCCACGGGGAAGCACTAGGATGGATGTAACCTTTATCAAGAAGCCCTTGGATTTGAGCTTTCAACTCTCTCAATTCTGACACCACATGAATAGACTCAATAGAGGGGGATTCGACCTCAATATCCCGAATATGAGCCAATTACGTCAAACAATCCTGCCCCACCAGTTTCCTACCCCACACGAAAGATATGACCTTAGCTGACTTAGGCTTGTACCACTTTCCCACTCTAACCTTTCCCTACCTGGGATCTCTAGAGTTACCGACTTAGTATTACAATTAAGCCCGGTAAAATAGGGGGACAACCAAGTCATGCCTAAGATTATATAAGGTCAGTCATATCCAGCATAACCAAATCAACCCAACTCTGAAAATCCATAAACACAACAGGACAACACGATATACATGAGTGACTATGACTGACTCTTCAACTGGGGTAGAAACATGGATAGGGGCATCAAGTATATCACAAAATACATCAAATCCCAAGGCAATTAAATTGACACATACGAATAAGTAGAACCCGGATCAAACAAAACAATAGCCATCCGGGCACAGACAAAAGTAGCTCTTGTGACCATTGCATCACACCCTCAAACTCGGTCTTACTTGGAAAAACATAAAATTGAGCCATGTCTGATTGACGGGCAACCTCATTGCCTGGCTGCACTACTCCTCTACCTACATTACCATTTCCCCGGCCTCCATGGCCTCACTGATTTCCTCCTCATATGCCAGGTTTTCCATAATTTTAACACACTTATAACTTATATTCGATTGCTGAATACTGAATTAGATCGCAGGGGTTAGTTCGATTACGATTTGGGGTTCATAATTGTGACTAGGGGAAAACAGAGAAGATAAGGCCGAGATTCTGTCTTGCCCTGTCCCGCTCTAGCGGGAGAAATCCTGCACTGGCGAGATTATCCCGCCCCAGCGGCTCTAACGGAAACAGAACCCTTGCCAACTCTTTCTGGGGTTCCTCTCTTTTCTATAATTCCTCTAGATTTCGTGGCTATAACTAGGCATTTAAGAAAATCCCTTTAGCTAGGAGAATCATTGTCTACCCCTCAGTTAACCCAACTAAGTACACACTTTAGAATCCTTTTATATCGTTTCAACACTACCACACACATATCCCCAGGATACCCATACTCTCACACGGTATCAGTTGATCGCAACGCACATCCAGATTCTTGCTTACGAACCACATCGTAATTTATCTAGACCCTTGTACCTAATCTGGTGATGTCTTTCTTTTCACAACAAGTTTCACGACACTCAAGTAGTTATAACCTGCAGACAAGTCCAAATTCTTTAATTATTCGTTCCATAGACGACCGTTACTGATCATCTATGCCTTATACGACCCCTAAAGTCAGATACCAATTGGAACCTTCCAGTTCCAATTAACTTCCTTATGTCCCTTCAGTCGAAACTATGACATCTAGTTCACTCCGTTGAGATTCCAATTGGAATCGGGATATACCAATTGGACTTAACTCATACCACAAGCGACAATAGTAGTTAGCGAGCCCCACAAAACTACTAGTCTCAATCATAGAACTTGGTCGAACCCAATTCTTAACCGCCTCAATCTTTAACTGATGGTATTTAGACCTTAAATCAATCTTAGAGAAAACTGATGCACCTTGCAATTGGTCAAAAAAGTCATCTATCCAAGGCAATGGATACTTGTTCTGAATGGTGACCCTATTCAACTGTCGGTAGTCTATACACATCCTCTCTTGCTAGTGATGGTGTTATCGTTGTTATTGCTCTAGCTCGGACCATAGAGTGAAGGAGGAAAGATATCAATTTGTATCACCCAGATACTAATTGGATTTAAGTCATAACATGAAGGAGTAGAAAGAAGTGAGTTTTTCCTAAAGTCTTATAGCCTCTTGAAGAAAAGTACAGACGTCATCGTACCGTTCCGTAAGACTCTACCAGACTCGTTTTCGTACAATGAGATCAACGAACCTAGGGCTCTGATACCAACTTTGTCATGACCCAGACCGTCGTGATTGACACCCTTACAAATCCTCCGGTGGGAAAACCATTACTACAACCCAAACAAACAACACAACCAAATACTAAGACATTTAAAAATACGGAAGAAAGTTTAAATGACTATAAAAATGGAGTCCCCATAAACTCCAAGGTTTTAACAAACAACTAACCAACTAATACGTAAATTCAACCCGTAGAACCTGAGAGTCATTGTACCAAAACTCTACTAACGACAAGTCTAAGAACAAGGGGTACAAACCCAAAACTAAACAATAACTTTAAGAAATAGTTTGATTCCAAAAAGAGTGGACTTAAACAAGAAAGATCCATGGAAGCCTGAAAGAACTGTCTCACCCTTGAATCCGGTCACGCTTATTAGTCACCTAGCTGAAGTCTATCAATAGCCACATGAAGATGCCCTATACTCAACAAAGAAAGAGCAAGTGCAGTATCAATACACAACCATAGTGTACTGGTAGGATCACGCGGCTATCCCAATAAGTGAACACATGCAAATAACCACAACATTATAAAACAGGCACATACCAAGCATATACAATATTAGTCATTTTTTCAGGATCAATGTAGCATCCCACATTCTCCATAATACACATTGTTTATCAATATAGAGGAACATACAGTCTTCCAATATCAATCATTATTAGATATGAACGTAATCATCACAAGTAGATACACAACACAATTCAATGGTCCTCTCACGGAACCCAATTCAATGGTCTTCTCATGGAACCCACACCCAAATTGTTAGTATACCGAAACATGGTACCCGATCTAATGTTTATGCCGGAACGTGGCAACTGATCCCATATTTATGCCGAAGCGTGGCAACCTATCCAATGTTCATGCTGGAACTTGGCAATCGATCCAATATTTATGCCGGAACGTGGCAACCGATCCAATCAACAAACCACAATCACAATCACAATGTTATATTCTCACAATCATACAACAAGAGGTGATTCATGGCATACAATAATTCAATTATCCTCATTTACGATTAGGGTGATCAATAATGTAACATTCGCATACATACATGCATTATAATGAGCAATTACAAACATATATCACACCAACATGAAATCACAACCATCACCTACCTCGAATCCAAGCTTGATACACCTAAGGCACTTGAATCTTCCCTTTCCAAATTCTTTCCACTTGTTCTAGGTCTACAACAATTAATATATGCAAAGATCAACAATCAAAGGTCTAATTATCTGGATAATAACAAACCCAATAACCCTAGACCAAACCCAAGATCCTAATACCTAATTTAGGGCTTTTTCCACCATCAGTTGTAGATCAAAATCCTTCCCCAACAATAATTACCCATGAATTTACATTCTACGGATCGAAAAATGGATTCGGGGAGTGAAAATGTTACCTTTAGCCTCAAGAGTGGTGGAAAACTGTCAAGAAAACCCCTGGGGTCGTTCCTTAGCTCTCAAAGTCAAAAAGTGCAGAATAAAATATTTTTGGGGTTTATTTATGACCTTAAGTCGCGTCGGACCCGCCACATCGGTCCTCACCGCGCTACAGCGGCCTTGCCTTAGCGGCAGAAATCTCGCCCCAGCGTCTTGCACGAAACTAGTGAGCTATTTTAATATTTCCAAGACCCCCTTTCACAACACACATTCATCTCATGACACTCAGAAAATACCTGTTCACGCTAAGATCAATTTTGGGAGTTCTACTCGCCCGAATTTAATTCCATTAAGTCGTACGGGTTCCTCAACGTCTTACCTATCTATTCATGTAATCAAAATCATAATTAAATCATCCAGTTGTTACCAGATTTCCCTAGACTTTTCTAACTCCGATTTCGTCCAAATCTGGACTAGGTTAGGAAGTTCCAAGTTACTACCAAAAGTTTTCTAACCCCAATTCTTTGTCCATTGTCTTTTTCCTAATGACGGAATGAAGTCATTATAGGTAATAACATTAGTGGTGGTTTCAGACAAAGATACTCAGGTGATTGCAGGAATTCTGGAAGATCTCATCTCTACTGTGAGTATTGTAACTTCAAAGGCCATACTAAGGATCAATGTTACAAACTCCATGGCTACCCTAGGAGGAAAGGAGGTGCATCTCATTCCAATGGCGCTACTACTGGTGGAATTCACTCTACTGAGTCTAGAGTCTATGACTCTTCTGTAAATTCTAACACTATATCTCTTACTTCACCGTCTACCATTCCTCTAGCAAGTACACATGGCCTGTCAATGTTTACACCTGAGCAATAACTGAGATTCTTCAAATGCTTAGCAAGGGCAAGAAAGTGGAAACTATGACAAATGTTGCAACAACTAGTAGCTTAGGTACAATTTACTGCACTCATGTCTGATGTGGTGAACCAAAACTGGATTGTTGACACACGTGCTCCAAACCATATGGTTCATAATCCAGTCTATTGAATCAACATCAAGATCTTAGTGATCAAGGTCATTTAAAAGTAAATTTTCCCACAGGAGTCAAGTCTCTATCAGTCATGTTGGTGACTCTCTAAGGGATAAAATAGTAAATGATGTTCAATTTATCCCTGAATTCAAGTACAACCTTCTTCTTTTTCACAATTAACAAAGCAATTGAGATGTGCTATGTTATATTTTCCTAACTGATGTATCTTTCAGGATCTCTTTAGTGGGAATGCCCTGGTTATTTGTAAAGAAAACCAAGGTTTATATATGCTACAGACAACTCTCAATCTCCAACAAAAAGTACCAGTTGCTAGCAACTCCCAGGCATTCCTAGTTCTATCAATTTTACTCCTTCGGTTTCCACTACATGCTCCTCTTAAGACTCTATGTAAGATAGAATGTCTACCTATTGTACAAGATATGACTCATAAATGTATTGTTTGTCCCATTGCTAAACAGACCAGATTGCCATTTCCATCTAGCTCTTCTACTTCTACTTCTACTTCTAATTTTTCTATTGTTCATGGTGATGAGTGGGGAACCTATAGGGTTCCTGATCATGTTAATAAAAGATACTTTCTCACTTTAGTAGATGATATGTCCAATTATACCTGGATCTTCATAATGCACACCAAGTCTGACACTCTTGTTGTCTTGAAAAAGTTTCTAAACATGGTACAAATTCGATTTGGAAAAAATGTGAGGTGTTTTAGAACTGATAATGGCACTAAGTTCTTTAACTCTCATGTCCATGAGTTATTAACAAATCATGGAATTCTACGGGGGTGACCAAATATTGTGAACGCCAATTTAACAAATTGTTTGTAAAGAGAAAGTACATTTATAATGTTTTTTTAAAAAAATAATTTTAATTATCAAAATAATAGTTTGTGTGACTTTTTTTTATTTTATTTTAAATTATTCATATACGGATATAATGAAAATCAACACCCATGTGCTTAAACAAATAATAAATATTTTCTTTGCTCATTTAATAATGGTTCTCTAATATGGTTTGGAGTCACTAAAAAGAGGGTTTGAAATAAAAAAAAACAAACTTAAGAAGAAGGGGCTGAAGGTTGGGGGTATAGTTTGTTAAATTTGTGAAGGAGATTAACAGTGCTTATTTTAATCAAACTTAAATGATCAAATCTGCTCAAGAATACAACTAGTGACAGATTTATTATTTTAATTTGATAAGTTCGATTAATCTTTAATGTTTTTAGTACTGAACTTATTAGACTTTTAAGGTTCTGAGTTAAAATTTAATTGTTGTTGAAATTTTTGTCATTTCTTACATAAAAAATTATACTCCCAAGAAAAAAAAATATTGAATTTGGTGCTTGTGCGCAAATAATATTTTACTTAATTTTCCAAGGTGCATGGAACCAAAAATGGAAAAAAGTTTATAACATTAAATATAATGTCATAATTGATGATAACTTTTTAATTCGTAATCGATTTGGTGGTAAAATTAGTTAGAATGTCTTTACCATGTTGGTTTATTTAATTTCTCATAAAATATTATAGCAGATTCAACAAAACAAAATAGGATAAACATGATAACAATTAAATTTGGAAATAAGTATTGAAATAGAACTAGAATATCAAGATATATAATTTTAAGCAATTCATAAGTAAAGTTGCTCCTTCAAAAGAGAGTAAGAGGCTATAACTATTTTATTTTTAATTTAATACTAAGATGATAACATTGGAATCAAGCTTCTAGGGCAACTTTAATCTTCATCAATCATTATTTCTGTATATTCGATAGCATTTAGCAACTCTGCACTCTGCAAAAAAAAAAACAAAAAAAAAAAGAAATCACGTTTATCATATATAGGATATACGTTATACATATTGTTAACTTTAATATATATGATGAGATGGAAACTAACCTCTTCAACCAGTTGATCAACCTCCTTAACTAGGTTTTCTTCATCAAAAGTTAAGCAAGTAGATATACTCCTCCTTTCAATCAACAATGTGTATTTCATACAGAGTAATGCATGTTGTAGCATAAGTGCCTTCTTTTCTATTTCCTTCAATTCTCTGAAAAAAATTAGTAAGCAACATAAGAAAAACTCATGAAGAATGATAAATAAATAAAATTTGACATAGAAATAGTTTAACCATTCATAAAAAATATGTGTTTTGTAATCGTGAAAATAAGAAAAATCATATTTTATAATATATACATAAAAATAACTTTTGATACACAATTTATGGATGTTATTAGTTAAGATCATGATGGGGAGAGAAAACTAAAATAAAATCACTTGATAAGTGCCTTTTGTCTCTCAAGTTCTCTAAAAATGGCAAGCAATATAAAAAAATTCATGAACATATGAAATAAATAAGAGTAACTTATATACACTAATAATGTAAAACAAACTCACTTGATGACAAGTTCCTGTTGTGAACTAAAACCACTTCTTGAAGAAGCCATTGAAACAAATGAGGAAAATAAGAATCAAGATGGTGTTATTGTTCTTATTTTTCATATGACTTGGTTCTCATAAGAGGAGAAAGCCCTTTAAATATATGAATTTCGTAATGTTCTTACCAAAAATAATAGTCAAAGTTCAAGAAAATGATAAGATATCAATCAACTGTGAAATTTATAAGTTAATGAATTTTGAAAATTTTGCATATCTCAAAAATATGGTAAAATAATGATTTTTTTGCGCAAACTAATTAAATCTAACCGAAAGAGTCGTATATATATATATAGAAATAAATTTAAAATGTAACAACTACTTTCCAAATGGGGGTGACCAAATATTGTGAGTGCCAAATTTGAGTTGTTTGTAAAGAGATAGTAGCATTTATAGATTTTCTTAAAAGAGTAATTCATGTAAATTTATTATATATACTATAAATTATCCATAATATCCTTTCTATTTCATATTAACTAAATTTTTGAGACTTTTTTCATTGTTCAAAATAATTTAATTGTTCCAAACTCAAGAGGGATGTTTGAACTTTTTTCCATATTTGTCCTTTCACTTTTGAAGTTTTATGTTTTTTAGGAGATGAATTGCACTACTTACAAAGTTATATTTATGATTTTACAAAAGACAATAATGAAAATTATGATATAAAGTATGTCCTTGAATAATTTTTTTAATAGGTGTGCGTTGACTCACAAATTTAGTTAATATGGAATAGAGAGAGTATTGTTTATTTGTCATCGTAATTATTACTTGTACTACTTTATCTATTTCAATTTATGTGACACACTTTTCATTAGTTAGTTCAAAAAAGAATGACATCAACCTCTGGTATTCTAATCTCGGCAAATAAGTAAAAAAAGCAAATACATCAACCTCTGGTATTCTAGTAATTGAAGTGTTATTCATCCCTATAATCACATTTTAATTTTTACACAAATCCTCTTGTCTTGAAGTTTTCTTCACCTGATTTGTATCTTCAGCATCACGTACTCGTATTATTCAATGTGAACTCAAATATAATTTAACTTGTCGTGCAGGAAGTGGTATTGCTAGAATTCATTGATTGGACTTTATTTATCGGTAGAGAGCTCTCTTTAATAATAAAATTTATAAGGTAATTTATTTAACAACCGTGAGTGCAAATTAATTATTATGTCTCAATTTATGTGATGTCTTTAGCATCAAATTTATGAAATATGAAAAGATTTTTCAATGTTTCAAAATTACCCCTAAAATAAATACAGTTTTAAATAGAAGAGTACATATTTTTGGACTTTTTGCCAAATAATATTGATAGGGGCATTAAACATTTGTCAAATACAAAAATATGTCATTTCTTTTTAAACTAACTAATGAAAAGTGTGTCACATAAATTTGGAATAGAGAAAGTAGAACAAGTAATAATTATGATGATAAATAAGCAATACTCCCTCTATTTCATATTAATTGAATTTGTGAGCCCATGCACACCTATTAAGAAAACCATTCGAGGACATACTTTATATCATAATTTCAACTATTGTCCTTTGTAAAATATAACTTTGTAACTAATGCAATTCATCTCCTAGAAAATATAAAACTTCAATAAATGAAAGGACAAATATGCAAAAAAAATTCAAACATCCCTCTTGATCTTTGAACAATTCAATTATTTTGAATAATAAAAAAGCCTCAAAAATTCAATTAATGTGGAATAGAGGGAGTAACATGGATAATTTATAATAAATATAATAAAGTTACATAAATTGTTCTTTTAAGAAAACCTCTAAATGCTACTATCTCTTTACAAACAACTCAAATTTGGCACTCACAATATTTGGTCACCCCCGTTTGGAATGTAGTTCTTACATTTTAAATTTATTTCTATATATATATAAGACTAGATTCTTAAGTAATGACTCTTTTGGTTAGATTTAATTAGTCTCATGATGTCATTTGAGCAACAAAATCATTTTTATACCATATTCTTGATATATGCAAGATTTTCAAAAAATATTAATTTATTTATTTCACAGTTGACTGATATGTTGCTATTTTCTTGAACTTTGACTATTACTTTTTGGTAAGAACATTATGGTATCCATCTATTTCATATGTTCAGGGATTTTTTTTATATTTCTCACCTTTTTAGAGAATTCGAGAGATAGGAGGCGCTTATCAAGTGAGTTTCTTTTTAATTTCTCCTCCACATCCTGCTCTTAACTAATAACATCCATCAATTGTGCATCAAAAGTTATTTTTATGAATATAATTTATCTTATTTTCACGATTACAAAACACATAATTTTTATGGATGGTTAAATATTTCTATGTCAAATTTTATTTATTTTACATTCTTCATGAATTTTTCTTATGTTGCTTACTATTTTTTTTTTTACATAATTGAAGGAAATAGAAAAGAAGGCACGTATGCTACAACATGCATTGCTCTGTATGAAATACACAATGTTGATTGAAAGGAGGAGTATATTTACTTGTTTAACTTTTGATGAAGAAAAACTAAGGAGTTGACCAACAAGTTGAAGAGGTTAGTTTTCATCTCATCATATATATTAAAGTTAAAAATATGTATAATGGATATACTATATATGATAAACACATTTTTTTGTGTTTGTTTGTTTTGCAGAACGAAGAGTTGCTAAATGTTATCGAATATACAAAAATAATGATTGATGAAGAGTAAAGTTGCCCTAGTAGCTTTTAATGAGATTGCAATGTTACCATCTTAGTGTTAAATTAAAAACAAAATAGTTATAGCCTCTTACTCTCTTTTGGAGGAGCAACTTTACTTATGAATTGGCTGAAATTATTTTGATATTCTAGTGCTATTTCAATACTTATTTCCAAATTTATTTGTTATCATGTTTATCCTATTTTGTTTTGTTGAATCTACTATAATATTTCATGAGAAATTAAATAAACCAACATAGGTAAAGATATTCTAACTAATTTTACACCTAAACCAATGGATTATACGAATTAAAAAGTTATCATCAATTTCCACATTTAATGGTATAATTTTTTTCCATTCTTGCACACCTTGTAAAACTCAGTAAAATACAAGTATTTGCGCAATAGCACCAAACTCTATATTTTTTATTTGGACTATAAATTCTTATGTCAGAAATGACAAAATTTCAAATTATCGTGCAGGAAGTGGTATTGCTTGAATTCATAGATTGGGCATTATTTATAGATAGAAAGCTATCTCTAAATAATAAAATTTATAAGCTAATTTATTTAATAATTGCGCGTGCAAATTAATTACTTTCGCTTAATTTATGTGATGTATTTAGCATGAGATTTATGAAATATGAAAAGATTTTTCAATGTTTCAAAATTACCCTTAAAATAAATATATTTTTAAATAGAAGAGTACACATGTAACACCCCAGATAATTTTGAGCTAAGACTCGAACCGTTCTTCGTAGTGAGTGAGATTTTGCAAGGAATTTAAAAAAATTTGAGTATTAAGGTCACTAGATGTAGCACCTTGAATCCAAAGAAGAACTGAAGAGAAAAGCATTCAAGTCATTCCTAGTTTTTCTTAAGTTTTGGGTCAACATCAAATGATCATAACTCCTAGTACAAGATGAGTTAGGTGAGCTACCAGGTATTAAATTAAAGCCCTTCGAGTCCTCTTTCCAACGCCACCGAGTTTTCTCAATTCCGAGCTCTGAGTAAAAAGTTATGACAGATTTACTAACATCGTGCAAACCTGGCAGCAGCTCCGCGACGCAGAGCCAACACGGACCTCACTGCCTGGTGAAAGATCATTCCGACTCCCACAGCTCATTTTAATTATTTCTTTAGGGATATTTTAGTCCTAAAAACCCTTAGGAGGTCATCTAAATTGCCCTAAATGTGTAGAAAATCAGTTTTCCTAAATTTAAACCCTCTCATTAACTCCAAAAATTCTACGCTCAAGGGATTTAAGAAACGCTAAGGCTAGGGTTTAGCTTTCAATATTTTCCTTCAAGTTCTTCAAGAATATGGTTCTTTCAACTATGTAAGCATCCATAGTGTTGGGTATGTTCACCCACATGACAATCATGTTAATTTCAGCTTTAAATTCGTTCTAAAAGTTGAAGCTATGATGTTCTTGTTATGTATTCATGAATTTTCTTTCGTTCTTGAATTGGCTGAGATTGAGGAGTTCTTGAGGTTAATGTGTCGATTTATAGAGGGGTTAGAGTTAAATTCTAGTGTACATGTTCTGGGTATCTAAATCTAAAGAGAGATTGAGAAAAAGAATTAAATTTAGTCGAATTGGGGTTAGAAAACGAAGAAGAAATTTCATCAGTCGAAATTTAACGTTGGTTGCGCGTCGCATGGCTGGATCCCAAATTTGAGAAATTTTGTTTCGTGTCGCAGAGCTGACACGGAGTGTTCTGCCTCAAAAGCCATTTTCAAAATCAAATTTTAAAAGACTCTCCGTGTCGCTGACCCACTCTCAAATATTGGTTTTCAGTCTTTTCTCATGTTGAGCTATCTAAAATCATTCCTAAACATCATGAGACCTTTCCTATCACAAATCACAACCTTGAATTCATAAATCACATTCAAGGTAGAGTTGAGAGTCAAGTCTTGAGAGTTCTTTCGAACATTTTTCAGAAAATCCCTTTTAGTCTTTTTGAGAAGTCTTCTACAATTTCTAATAAATTATTTCAAAACTCGAGCAAGTGAGTATGAGAGTGAGGAAAATGTATTCATGAGTCTACACTATCACCTAGATATTTAATATCATGAACCATAACTCTTGAATTCATAATTCACATTCAAGAGAGAATTAAGAGTAGAGTTCAATAAAGTCATTAAGTTCAATTGTGAATCCTTTGAGATCCACCATCGATTTGAGTTAAGTTTTCAGAAGTAAGTATGAGAGTGAGAAGAGTCGTTTACCTGAGTTCCTTAGTGATATTTTGACCCTTGAGTCAAGTCGTTCATGCCCATTACTTTCCGCATGAACTCCATCAATTTAGTATCTTTGAAAGGATTAGTATCTTCAAGTCCTAAGTCTTGAGTATCGGGTTCCTAACCCTTCTGAGATTATAATCCTAATCATGGGACTATTGCCTAATACCCATGAAGTCCATGAGTTGAGTTGTTCATGCCCATAATTCCTCATGAACATTATAGGTCGAACAATCTTGAGATGCGAAGTATCTTTGAGTCCTTGAGTTGAGTAGTTCATGCTCATAATTCCGCATGAGCCTTCTGAGTTGAGCATTCTTGAAATTAGTAGTATCATTGAAGTTCTTGAGTTCAAAGTATTTGAGTTCTATCTATGGTTATTAAAAACCTTGCATTGAGTCGTTCAAGTCCATAATTCGGCGTGAACCATTTTTTCTAAGAAGTCTTTTACAAATGTTTAAACTTTGTTTGAAGACATAAGCTTTGAAGTTGAGTAAAGAGTAAGATTAAGTTCATTTTCTTCAAAGAAGTATATGGGAACTAAGTATTCCCAAAAAGTTTGAAAATGTTTTCACATTTTGAGAAAGAAAAGGGAACATCGATTCCAAGAGAGCTTTTAAGCTAAGTTTTGAGTAATTATCTCAAACAACAGAAAGAAGTTGTTTTAAAATATATGAGCTAAGTATATTTTTGGGAGTAGTATTGAGCACTGATATGGGGATGCGAGTTCATATTAACTCAAAGTCTCCATAAACCATGTAGCCATCAGGGGTATTAATGGGTCATACTTTTTAGATGATCACATAAGTTAAGCTAGTGGATCCACTAAGTTAAGCGTTCTATATGATGGCAAAGTATAGGACAGTTATGGGAGCGTGGGCAAGACGATGTATCACCACTTAGGCTCATAGTGGTGGTTGTCGGTTAGAGAAACTCCTACAGCAGTAATTGCATGGTTCTTCTAGGGGTTCTGCTTAGTATGAATAGGGGTATGGGACTTCATTCAAGCATTGCGCCAGTAGACTTTGAGAGGGATCATGGTATGTCTTTTTATGAATTTATGATTATGAGTTGACATCATGTTTTAAACAGTTTTCCTTTTCTTTATATTGCACTTGTTTTAAACTGCTTTATAATGAAATGAGTTTAGTTAAGTATTCATGAGTTGAGTATCCAAAGTTGAGTATTTCAAGTCGAGTATTATATCTTAGATGTCGAGTATCTAATCTTTGAGTTGAGCATCTTATTCTTGGGTTGACTGAGTTGAGAAAAGGTAAGTATGTTTCTTTTTTTATCAAGATTCAAGCTTATGTTTATGTTTTAGAATTCCCCTTGCATGCTCGTACATTCCACGTACTGAGCCATTTGGCCTGTATCTTCTTATGATGCAGATAAAGGTATTCAGAATCATCAACAGGAAATTCATTGATATATCCGGGAGTTTGAGTTTGCTATGGTGAGCCTCCTTGATTTCGGAGGATTTCATTTTTCTTTTCGTTTTAGTTAGGATGTCGTGGGTCTTGTCCCGACTTCCATCTTTATCAGTTAGAGGCTTCATAGATAGTAAGTATAGTTGAGAAGTCTGTATTATTCATTTATTGTTATTAAATATTTTAAAGACTTAAGTTGCCTATTTTATGGCGAGTTGAATATATTATTTTTATTCAAAGTTTTTCATTTGAGTTAAAGTTGTACAAAGTTGGTTTATTAAATTTAATTTTAGTTTTTAAGCTTTGTATGTTTGAATCAGTTTTTCGGTTGTAGTCAGCCAGGATCAGGGTTCGCTTGGGGACCAGCAATGGTCTTCGAGTGCCAGCCACGTCCAGGGTGTAGGCTCGGGGTGTGATAAACTTGGTATCAGAGCACAGAGTTTAAGTGTCCTAGGGTGTCTATGAAGCCGTGTAAGTAAGATCTTGTTTATAGTTGTGAGGACCCCACTTCTATAAATGAGGGACTACAGACATTTAAGAAAAGTTTTCGTTCTTTCGTACTCTTATTCGTTCAATAGAGCTATGTCATAGAGACTTATTCTAACTCATGTGTTCTCCTAGTCCTTCGACTATCCATCATACTAGAGGTGGTTGAAAAGCAGAATCAATTCTTTGTCGATCAGTTGTTCTTAGCAAGAGTTTTGAGAAAGTCATTAAACTCCAAAAGGGCTTAAGAGAAATCCAAAGAGTAAGTAAAGCGTTCAGTTTCAGAGGAATGCACCCATATTCATTTGAATCGTGCGTTTGAGGAAAAAGTGAGTTGTACTCTTTTTCTTAAGCCTTGTTTCAGCTGAGATCCTTATGAGAAAGTATGTTTAGAGCTTGGGTTGTATTTTCACCGCGAAGGGTAACATGAGTTATGAGATCATGAGCAGCAGTAGTGAAAGAGCCCAGAGTTAGAGGAAAGTATGTAGAGGTTTAGTAATCTAAGTAAGTGAGATGGTGTTATGACAAGCTATGTTGCTATAGTCATGTACCTTGTAAGTTAGTAATGAGGAGTTTTCCCTTATGGGTAAAATAAGAAGTGATGAGTTGTGAAGATTCCATCATAGGAGGTAAAGTGTGTTGTAGCTAGAAAGGAGTTGGTGATGAAGTGTCATTGTGTAGGAAATGACTAAGTGTAAGTGGTGAATAGAAGAGAAAGAGTATTCATGAGGTTATAGATCTAATCTAGGCTTATGATTTTGAGGGAGAGCCCACAATATTCAAAGTGTAATAGAACTAATTAGGCATTGATATATAGTGAATGAGTGAATAGTAATTATGTTGCAAAGTCGAAGGTGATAGTAATGGTAAGTATGAAGACTAAGAGGTGACGATTGGCTATTTGTCATAAGGTCCTAGTGGACGAGTGTTTCTGAATTTGTATCTAGTAGTTGTAAGTTAGTATAGTAAGCGAGCAATCATATTGATATTCGGGTTTAGTCATAAATATTAAGCTTGAATTCGAGATGAGAGTCATGATCAAAAGAATGGCAACATTAGGGTGATGATGTTAGTCTTGAGATTTAATCTAGAAAACTTGACATAGAGTAGGTGAGGAATTGAGGTGATTAGTTGCAATAGATATGAGTGGTACAAGTGAGAGACCCTAACGTTTAGATAAGGGCAGTGAAGTGTGGCTAAGTCACAAGAGTAACAAGAGCATTAAGAGGTGTGCCAAGATGGTATGTACCAGATGAGGTTCCAATTAAGTTATGATTTTCCATGTGTGCCTAGATAACATAATTGAGTTGTTAATGTGGAATAGATCCATAGATTTCAAGTGTTAGCTTTAGACCTAAGCGGGATATGATAAGATGAGAAATCAAGTCAAGTGTTGATAATTTCTTAAGGAGCTGATTAGTAGGAGTCATGGAGTTGTTAGAGTACTAAGCTTGAATGTGGTGTTGTTAAACATTTGGTGGTTCTTGATATGAGCCCAATATGGTGGTAGAGAGTAATAGTTTGGGATGAGATTTCCTATAGAGAGGTATATAATCCGAACTTAAGGATTTGGGTTAAGCTTGAAAATAGTAAGAGCAGACCATTAGACTCAGACCTTAGTAAGAGTAACCCATTCCATATCCAGTCTAGTCGTCATTCGAGGACGAATGATCCCAAGGGGAGGTATTGCAACATTCCAAAAAAATTTGAGCTAAGACTCGAACCGTTCTTCGTAGTGAGTGAGATTTTTGCAAGGAATTTAAAATTTCTTGAGTATTAAGGTCACTAGATATAACACCTTGAGTTCCAACAAGAAAAGCGTTCAAGTCATTCCTAGTTTTTCTTATGTTTTGAGTCAAATTCAAATGACCATAACTCCTAGTACAAGATGAGTTAGGTGAGCTACCAGGTATTACATTAAATCCCTTCGAGTCTACTTTCCAACGCCACCTAGTTTTCTCAATTCCAAGCTATGAGTAAAAAGTTATGACAGATTTACTAATGTCGCGCAAACCTGGCAGCAGCTCCGCGACGCGGAGCCAACACGGACCTCACTGCCTAGTAAATGATCATTCCAACTCCCAGCTCATTTTAATTATTTCTTTAGGGGTATTTTAGTCCTAAAAACCCTTAGGAGGTCATCTAAATCGCCCTAAACGTGTAGAAAGTCAGTTTTCTTAAATGTAAACCCTCCCATTCACTCCAAAAATTCTACGCTCAAGGGATTCAAGAAACTCTAAGGCTAGGGTTTATCTTTCAACAGTTTCCTTCAAGTTCTTCAAGAATATGGTTCTTTCAGGTATGTAAGCTTCCATAGTGTTGGGTTTGTTCATCCACACGCCAATCATGTTAATTTCAACTTTAAATTCGTTCTAAAAGTTGAATCTTTGATGTTCTTGTTATGTATTCATGAATTTGCTTTTGTTCTTGAATTGGGCTGAGATTGAGGAGTTATTTAGGTTAATGTGTAGATTTATAGAGGGGTTAGAGTTAGATTCTAGTGTACATATGCTGGGTATCTAAATCTAAATAGAGATTGAGAAAAATAATCGAATTTAGGCGAATTGGGGTTAGAAAACGAAGAAGAAATTTCATCGGTCGAAATTTGACGTTGGTTGCGCATCGCGGGGAAGGTTCCCAGAATTGAGAATTTATGTTTCGTGTCGTGGAGCTGACACAGAGTGTTCTGCCTTAAAATACATTTTTCAAACCAAATTTTAAATGCCTCTTCGCGTCATGGACCACTCTCAAATATTGGTTTTCAATTTTTTCTCATGTTTAGCTATCTAAAATCATTCCTAAACATCATGAGACCTTTCCTATCACAAATCACAACCTTGAATTCATAAATCACATTCAAGGTAGATTTGAGAGTCAAGTCTTGAGAGTTCTTTCGAACATTTTTCAGAAAATCCCTTTTATTCTTTTTGAGAAGTCTAATAACTTGTTTCAAGACTCGAGCAAGTGAGTATGAGAGTGAGGAAAATGTATTCATGAGTCTACACTATCACCTATATCGTTCATATCATGAACCATAACTCTTGAATTCATAATTCACAATCTAGAGAGAGTTAAGAGTGGAGTTCAAGAAAGTCTTTGAGTTCAATTGTGAATCCTTTGAGATCCACCATCGATTTGAGTTAAGTTTACAGAAGTAAGTATGAGAATGAGAAGAGTCGTTTACCTGAGTTCCTTAGTGATATTTTGACCCTTGAGTCAAGTCGTTCATGCCCATAACTTCCGCATGAACTCCATCAGTTTAGTATTTTTGAAAGGAGTACTATGTTCAAGTCCTAAGTCTTGAGTATCGGGTTCTTAACCCTTCTGAGATTATAATCTTAATCATGGGACTATTACCTATTACCCATGAAGTCCATGAGTTGAGTTGTTCATGCCCATAATTCCTCATGAACATTATAAGTCGAACAATCTTGAGATGCGAAGTATCTTTGAGTCCTTGAGTTGAGTAGTTCATGCTCACAATTCTGCATGAGCCCTGTGAGTTGAGCATTCTTGAAATTAGTAGTATCGTTGAAGTTCTTGAGTTCCAAGTATTTGAGTTCTATCTATGGTTATTAAAAACCTTGCATTCAGTCGTTCAAGTCCATAATTCGGCGTGAACCATTTTTTTAAGATGTCTTTTACAAAAGTTTAAACTTTGTTTTAACACTTAAGCTTTGAAGTTGAGCAAAGAGTAAGAGTAAAGTTCATTTTCTTCAAAGAAGTATATGGGAACTAAGTATTCCCAAGAAGTTTGAAAATGTTTTCACATTTTGAGAAAGAAAGGGGAACATCGATTCCAAGAGAGCTTTTAAGCTAAGTTTTGAGTAATTATCTCAAACCAAAGAAAGAAGTTGTTTTAAAATATATGAGCTAAGTATATTTTTGGGAGTAGTATTGAGCACCGATATGGGGATGCGAGTTCATATTAACTCAAGTCTCCATAAACCATGTAGCCATCATGGGTATTAATGGGTCATACTTTTTAGATGATCACATAAGTTAAGCTAGTGGATCCACTAAGTTAAGCGTTCTATATGACGGCAAAGTATAGGACAGTTATGGGAGCGTGGGCAAGATGATGTATCACCACTTAGGCTCATAGTGGTGGTTGTCGGTTAGAGAAACTCCTACAGCATTATCTGTGTTTGTTTTTTTTTTGCAGAGCGAAGAGTTGCTAATTGCTATCGAATATACAGAAATAATGATTGATGAAGAGTAAATTTGCCCTAGAAGCTTGATTCCATTGTTATCATCTTAGTATTAAATTAAAAATAAAATAGTTATAGCCTTTTACTCTATTTTGAAGGAGCAACTTTACTTATGAATTGCTTAAAATTGTATATCTTGATATTTTAGTTCTATTTCAATACTTATTTCCAAATTTAATTGTTATCATGTTTATCCTATTTTGTTTTGTTGAATCTGCTATAATATTTTATGGGAAATTAAATAAACCAACATGGTAAAGACATTCTAACTAATTTTACCACCAAACCAGATCACGAATTAAAAAGGTATCATCAATTATGACATTATATTTAATGGTATAAACTTTTGTCCATTTTTGGTTCCCTGCACCTTGCAAAATTCAGTAAAATATTATTTGCGCGGTAGCACCAAACTCAATATTTTTTATTGGGAGTATAATGTTTTATGTAAGAAATGACAAAAATTTCAACAACAATTAAATTTTAACTCAGAACCTTAAAAGTCTGATAAGTTCAGTACTAAAAACATTAAAGATTAATCGAACTTTATCAAATTAAAATCATAAATTTGTCACTAGTTGTACTCTTGAGCAGATTTGATCATTTTAGTTTGATTAAAATAAGCACTTTTAATCTCCTTCACAAATTTAACAAACTATACCCCCAACCTTCAGCCCCTTCCTCTTAATTTTTTTTTTTATATTTCGAACCCTCTTTTTAGTGACTCCAAACCATATTGGAGAACCATTATGAAATGAGCAACGACAATATTTATTATTTGTCTAAACACATGGGTGTTGATTTTCATTATATCCGTATATGAATAATTTAAAATAAAATTAAAAAAAAGTCACACAAACTATTCTTTTGATAATTAAAATTTCTTTTTAAAAAAAAAAAACTCTAAATGTTATTTTCTCTTTACAAGCAATTTGTTAAATTGGCGTTCACAATATTTCGTTACCCCCGTAGAATTCCATGATTTGTTAATAACTCATGGACATGAGAGTTAAAGAACTTAGTGCCATTATCAGTTCTAAGACACCTCACATTTTTTCCAAACCGAGTTTGTACCATGTGTAGAAACTTTTTTAAGACAACAAGAGTGTCAGACTTGGTGTGCATTAAGAAGATCCAGGTATAATTGGACATATCATCTACTAAAGTGAGAAAGTATTTTTTATTATCATGATTAGGAACCCTATAGGTTCCCCAGACATCACCATGAACAATAGAAAAAATAGAAGTAGAAGTAGAAGAGCTAGATGGAAATGGCAATCTGGTCTGTTTAGCAATGGGACAAACAATACATTTAAGAGTCATATCTTGTACAATAGGTAGACATTCTATCTTACATAGAGTCTTAAGAGGAGCATGTCTAAATCTCATATCCTAAAGACTAGTTATAGAACAAGAGTGATAGGTAGTGGAAATCGAAGGAGTAAAATTGATAGAACTAGGAATGTCAGGGGAGTTGCTAGCAACTGGTACTTTTTGTTGGAGATTGAGAGTTCTCTGTAGCATATATAAACCTTGATTTTCTTTACAAATCCCCAGGACATTCCCATTAAAGAGATCCTGAAAGATACCTATGTTAGGAAAAAATAACACAACACATCTCAATTGCTTTGTTAATTGTGAAACAAACAGAAGGTTGTACTTGAATTCAGGGATAAATAGAACATCATTTACTATTTTATCCTGGAAAACTAGAGAGTCACCAACATGACTGATAGAGACTTGACCTCCTGTGGGCAAATTTACATTTAAATGACCTTGATCACTACGATCTTGATGTTGATTCAATAGACTGAGATTATGAACCATATGGTTTGAAGCACATGTGTCAACAATCCAGTTATGGTTCACCACATCATACATGAGTGCAGTAATGGTACCTGGGGTACTAGTTGTTGCAACATTTGTCATCGTTTCCACTTTCTTGCCCTTGCTCAACATTTAAAGAAAATAAGTGTATTGCTCAGGTGTAAACAATGACAGGCCTTGTGTACCTGCTGGAGGAATGGTAGATGGTGACGTAAGAGATATAGTGTTAGGATTTACAGAAGAGTCATAGACTCCAGCCTCAGTAGAGTGAATTCCACCAGTAGTAGCACCTTTGGCATGAGATGCACCTCTTTTCCTCCTAGGGTAGCCATGGAGTTTGTAACATTGATTCTTGGTATGGCCTTTGAAGTGACAATACTCACAGTAGAGATGAGATCTTCCAGATACATACTGATTTTTGTCACCATATTTACACGACGCATATTATCATTCAAAAACATTTAATCAAATTACCTTATAGGCATGACTTTCGTAAGAAAGAACTATAGTTAAGACAAGTTTAAATTGATCTCAAGATTCTTCCTTTCTAGCAAGGTTAACTTCTACGTTTGCCAACACCAATCAACATACAACTAAATCTACATAATAATCAGGGTTCAATTTATTACATCAAATATACAACTAATAGCAAACATGGCAAGAAGAACATATGAGTTACCTAGTGTAAACATTATGGCATACCTTCTATTTTATAATTTTTCTTCCATTTAACTAAGTCTCAAATGATCCTATATCCCGGAGCTCAACATATGTCCAAGATAGCTAGCTAGATATAGTTAATGAGATAACTTAATACAATGCAAATTTCCTAATATATTATACCTGCATGTATAAAGAAACAATTTACTGCATATATAAAACGCCAATAAATATCCAACGACTTTTTCTCCTTAAACATGGATTTAAATTCATCTATGATAAATCGGACATGTGTTTAGGGGTGTCAAATGAGTGTGTTGAGTCGAATTTGGAGGGGTCAAAATAAAACGTGTTGAGTTAATAAATGAGGTGGTTATTAATCCGCCCAAATGTTATTAATTGGGCTGAAACACATTGAGTCAAAATGGGCTAAACAATGGGTAGTCCAATCCGCCCAACTCTTACTAATGTTATTCATGTATCAATTTGATCTATATATCAGCCAAACTTTTAGATGGGCTGAATTAGACCAATCAAAATGAGTTGAGTTAATAATTGACGCTAATGAGTATATTTAGAATATCAGGGCTATTCTGACTTAGAATAGTCCAATCAGTCCGGCCCATTACAAAATGGACATCCTTGCAATATAGTAGAAAGGCTTAGAACTGTAAGAGATGGAAATAACATAAGTTTGGTGGAACCAAACATGCAAAATGAACAACAACTACAAATCATAGAGACAAAGTGAGTTGGTAGAAGAGAAATGGAGGAGGAGGAGACATAGGTTTGTCTGAAGTATGTCAACGCAGGCTACAAGTTAAATATTTTTTGAAAAAAAATAAAAATTTATAGCATTAAAAGCGCGGGGAAACTGATCACTTCATTAAATTTTTACATATAATATAACAAACTAGAATTCTCAACACAAATACTCGAGTACGGTATAATCACTCATAACCAAATTACAACACCAACACTTCAACTATTGAATTAGGAAACTATTGAAATAACATGTAACTAAGAATAGAGATAAGAATGGAGGATGAGAAACTTAGACTCTAGAAAGTGTTAAGTATCTAGAATATTCAAAGTCATAAAGAAATGAAAGGATATATCTAGAATGATTGTTCCTGAGAGAAAGTGTAGAAATATTGTAGAAGGGATAGTTCTAGAATTATGTAGTTGGAGGAACATTCTAGAGTAGAATAGTACATATCCTTCACTAGATCCTTCCCTTGATCACCACCTATAAATAAAGGTGGCCATTTGAGTTGTAGCCAAGAAACAAAGAAAGTAAGGAAGCAAGTAAGGAGTGTGTACACAAGACAAAGAGTGGGTGCTCAATCTAGACCCCAAGTAAATATATTGTTGGGCTATCTAATTCTTGAGCCTCTTCGTGGTTTAGCCCTAGACCCAACAACTTGTCTAACGTATGGGCTATCCATGTTCGCAACATATAATTCCATCCCCACTTGGATACTATTTATATACTATTCCATCTACACATGGATACTATTTGTATACTACTCCACTAGATTAAACTAGCAAAATCAGGAAGGCATGATATTGTGACATGACAAAGAACAAAAACAACAGAGAAAACCAAACAGAATAAAAATGGAAAAAACCAAACAAACGGAAAGTCTCAAATAGGTGTATCAATATAAATGATAATTGCAACAACACATTTCTCACAGTCTTGAGATTTTCAAAAGTCACAAAGAAGGGAATGCATCATCCTTCAAAACCATCAATTGTCTAAGTTTTAAAATCTTCAAAACAAACAAACAAACAATATGAAATTAAACCATCATAAATCAGAGCAACCCAATGTTGCTTTGATTTTTAAAATTATGCTGCTCAAAAGGCAATGAATAGAAGCCACTACCTCCATTTGTTGCTGCTGGGAGGTTGAATTATTATGACCAAAAATCAATATTTGAAAAGCCACGGTCAAAATTGAACCATTTTGTGCATTTTCAATACTATCCCTATCCGAGGAGAGGTGACTGTCGGGACTTATGATGATACCTGAGGGCAAAATGGGAACTTTTGCAACATCTCCATTGACAATTGAAGTGACTTTTGATAACTCTATGGGTGCATAGACTAAAAATGCTCCCATTCTATCAATGTTTGTCTCTTGGAGCACTAACATTTCCTTTTGCATATAAGGCTGCATATATATTACAACAATTAAGAAATACTAGTGGAAGTACTAAAAGAGATAATGTGAAGAAGATTTTCAAATTATCAGTGTATATAAATTAAATGCAACAAAAGGTAGTCTTTATTTTTGTGTGTGCTTTTATTGTTAACTGACTACAAGTCAAAAGTGAAATTGGACCATAGAAAATGCCTTTTGATTCAATAATCAAAGATTAAAAGACCTAAAGGACGAAAACATACAAGTTAGTAACTTTGATATTTCTATATGTGAAACAAAATGAGTCCAATCATAAATAATATTATTTGATTCTTGAAAAATGTCATTATTACTTGATAATTTAAGCAGAAAATAGCAAACGGTAAATAAATAAATATGACAAATACCTGAATGATTGTGATACTATTTCCTGGAAAAGTTCACATTAGTACTCGAGCTAACTCAACCACATTATTCCCAGCGGTCAAAATATCCCACTGAAAAAAAAAATCAAATGATAAACATTATCATAATTTAAGTTTGTGAGATGAATATTGTTTAAAACCATATAATTAATGTTGAAGATAAAGTAAACTGAAGATATGGAACAGGTTAAACAACTTGGTCCCATCAACGTGTACAATGGAGTTAGAATCACACTAGGATTGTTGAAGATAAAGAAAACTGAAGATATGGAAGGGGTTAAACAACCTGGCACTCTCTTATAAAAAAAAAAACCACACGTCCAACTGCAATGGCACCCTCTACCAACACTACCAACTCATTGTCGCTTACTCTATTAAACTTAAGCCAACAAACTACCTCATATGGAGGAAACAAATATCCCAATTGATTCAGGTGATGAGACTAACCTATCCATCACAGAGAATGAACGTACTAAAAATAGTTGTTTCACTGGACAGACTATTGGAAAACTTGTAGCCATTGAGAAGGATGCAAAAGATAGTGGCAACATTGATGACTGTGAGGAGAAAGATGTATTGCTAAGGAGTTGGATCTTAGACACCTTGACAGAAGAAAGCATGTACCTAATTGTGGGCTGCTCAATTGCCAAGGAGATGAGGGAATGCTTGAAAGAAACTTATCTTCAAACAATAAAAGATAAGGAGTTTCAGCTTAAAGAACGACTACAAAGTGTTAGGCTAGGAACCAAAAATATTGATGGATACATCAAGAAATTCAAAGGCATATGTGATGGCCTTGCATCCATTCACAAACCTGTGGATGAAGATAGCAAAGTAATCAATTTTGCTAGAGGTTTAGGTCTCAAATACAAGACCTTCAGAAATGTCATGTTAGGTAAGACATCATATCCCACCCTTAATCAATTTGTTAATGCTCTCACGAATTTTAATATAAGGGAAGATGAAGAAGAGGTGCCACAACAACGCCATAACATGGTATTCTCTGCTCAAAGATGCAGGGGAAGGGGAAACAACAACTTCAACTCCAGAGAAAGAGATTTCAAGTCTGCTGGACAAGGAACAAGTTCTCAGAATAGTCAATATGAACTAGGTTGTCTAAACAATCAAAGTTTCCCAAGTGAAATAAAGAGAGGAACAATACTCAGTCATGTCAAAATTGTAGTAGGAATAATCATATTGCTCTTAAGTGTTATTACTGGTGGGACTACTCGTATCAATCTGCAGATGAACTACCACTAGCAACGACTTGACATCACATTCATACCGAAGCATTGACAAAACAAGCTTTTTGTTCGGTTTTTGAAGCTAGCTAGGAGTAACCGTTCCTCCACTCTATAGCTTGAGGGGAAATTTTGAAAATAAAGAAGACTGAAGATATGGAACAAGTTAAACAACCTGGTCCAATCAACGTGTACAACGAAGTTAGAGTCACACTAGGATTAGGCTACTTAATTATATCGACTAGGCTGCTACTTCTTGTACTAGCAGAAGTTGACTAGGATTATGTTACGACTAGGATTATATTACAACTAGGATTCGATTATTTATAATTGCATTATTATTATAGTAATAATATATATTGTGGTAGGAATCTAAGTATAGCTAACTTAGGACTCTACAATTCTCTCCCTATATAAGGAGCATGTACTCAACAATTTTAATCATCAATACAATCCTTGATTTCTCTAATCCTAGATATGAGAATTCTACAATTAAAACAATATAAGTACAATTAATGCCAAGACTAGCAAAACATGTACATAATATAACATGGGAACATATTATTAGCAAATCAATCAAATTCAGGATTTTAACTTAATAGTTTAAAAAATTCTTAACATTGAACTCATTCTATTTTTTATTTTAAAATTATGATATTTGTTGAAATATTTGAAAGTTTCACATAATTATCTATACAGGGATTGATAAAGGTCAATTTCTATATGAGTATTTTTAGGGGTCATTTGGTTAACAAGTTATATAGGGATTGAAAATGTAAAAGTTACTTTTTTTATCAGATGTTTGGCTCATTGCATTAAAAATTGAATATCCAGTGCAAAGATATGTACAATCATACCTTTTTATGACAATCATTCTTGGCCCTATCACAATATTTCACCTATAATATACTATAACAACAACATCATGTGTAATCTCACAAAGTGGGGTCTGGAGAGGATAGAATATACACAAACCTTAGCACTATCTCTTGGAGGTAGGGAAACTTTTTTTGAAATATCCTCGGTCAATTGAATATAATATCATAGTTTTATTTGGAACCGTTATCAATATCATGTTATATCATTATATTCTCAATAATAACATTTCACTGTAACAACTAAACGAATTATCTGAACAATTATCATTATTATGAAGAGGTTTGATACATACCTGACTTCTTGTCTTGTCATCTTATTGAAGACATTTTGGAATGAAAGAGGAAGCCACAAAGAAGTAGCAGTAGTGGCAATTAAGCCTTTTGGTTGGGTAGTTTCTTCATTTTTTTCTTATTGAAATTCTATCTCCGCGGTTTAACTGTGATGAAGTTGGAAAATCTAATTTGTCTGTCATGCTTAGGATTTCAAAAAAGCTCTTCACCATTCTTTGAGATATTTGTATTGTATTTTTCAGCCCTTCTGGATCATTAAACGTTGAAAATAAAAATAAAAATAAAATATAAATATTACAACAACATATATATCCAGTGTAATCCTACAAGTGGGGTCTGAGAAGGGTGTTCCTACCTTGAGAAGGTAGAAAGATTGTTTATGATAGATCCTCATTCAAGTAAAGTATACCAAAATTCATATATGTAAAGAAAATATAGTAGTTATATAATCAGAACCAAGGAGACAACATGTAAATACTAAAATCGAAAGATAAAATATTAGGAAAGTAACCATAACAATACTAATAAGGAAAAAGGTAAGGGCATGTTCTTGTTTTTGGAAAAATAATTTGTTTTAGGGATTCTATTTTTATCTTCAGTATTTGGTTGGAGAGTTAATATCTTTTCTATATAAAAAAAGAACTTTTATTTAAGATTAATAAAAAATATTAACAGACCGGAAAGTATGATGAGATCTTTACACGTTAAAGGTGATAGTGATGTCCGAGTGTCGTTAAAGCATTGATATAATGCTCAAAGTGGAGATGATTGTGAAGGAAAATGACTTAAAAATTAGAGAAGCGGTCATTTTTCTTGTTCCTTCGGTTGGAAAATATTTTCTCTAAAAAATTTATTTTCTGACCAGTCAATAAACATCAAAAGATGACTAATTTTTTTGAAAAAGTTAAATCATACCAAACACAGCCCTAAAGTTAAAATTGAGAAAATCTTAAAGAAAAATAACGTCCGCCTAAAACTAAAAGAAGGTATCATTTTCTGGGGCCTTTCATACAAAAAAACATTTTCTCTAGTCGAACATGAAAAAAATACTTATAATAATGACTTTAAAGAAGATTTTTTTTAAAAAAAGGTCATGTTTTAAGCAAATAAACAAAGAAAATGGATGGATTTGGACCCCCTTCAAGGTTTTATATTTTTAATTAAATTTGCGTTGAAGTGATGAAAGATTTGCAATAGATCCTTATCTTACCTTATAAATTAAAATTCAAAAAGTAGTAAATAAATAAAAGGGGATATAAAACTGAACCTCCTTTGAAATCATGCCTAGTAGGGCATGTTAAACCCATTGCAAAATTATATCTCTCAGACATCCTTTGAAGTGTAACAATCCATCTTTTAGCTCCGTATGTTTGACGACCACACAACAAGCCTCTAAAGATACGATTAACCTGATTTTTTTTTCATATACTTGAACATGTTCCACTCAAGCAACCTGCAAGAGTAAAAATAATTAGCTCGTTGGAAAATAATTAGGAACGTATGTTGAAAATTCATGTTTTCTTAGAAGTGGATGTTTTAAGGCAAAGACTGATTAGGACTATATGAGGAAACAATTATTCATCCTCACTCATTTAGATTCGAACATCTGGGACATGAACAAGATAGTATGGGCTTGAGTTCAACATTGTTAAATGAAGAGTAGTGATAGGTCTGACGACTCCAATAACATGTCAAAAAGATGGTTATTGAATCTAACTCCATCCTAAAATATATCTTATAAGTTTGTTGGGGATTTTCCAAGGCTATACATGTAACGACCGATTTCCGTCATTATAGAAAATTCAACGGAGAAAATTTTTGGGCCGGAAAACTTTTTGGTAGTAACTTGAAATTTTCCAACCTAGTCCAGATTTGTACGAAATCGGAGTCAGTGAAGTCTAGGAAAATATGGTAACAAATGGGAGATGTAATTATGAATTTGATTACATGAGTACATAGCTTAGACGTTAAGGAACCTGTACGACTTTACGAAATTAAATTCGGGCGAGTAGAACTCCCGAAATCTCTCTTAGCGTGAGAAGTTAGTTCTAAGTGTCATGGGATGAAAGTGTGTTGTGAAATGGGGATTTGGGAATTCTTAAATTTGCTCACTATTTCCATGCAAGCCGCTAAGGTGGGATTTTCCTGCCAGGGCGAGGCCGATGTAGCGGGGTGAGGACCGCTGTAGAGGGATCGACGCAACCTAAGTCAAAAATAAACCCCAAAAATGTTTTATTCTGTACTTTTAGACTTTGAGAGCTAAGGAACGACCCCATGTGTTTTCTTGATAGTTTTCCACCAATCTTGAGGCTAAAGGTAAGGTTTTCACTCCCCGAATCCATTTTTCAATCCGTAGAACTTAGTTTCTTGGGTGATTATTGTTAGGGAAGGGTTTTGAAACTGTTTGGATGGTGGGGAAAAACCCTAATTTGGATATTGGGATCATGGGGTTGATCTAGGGTTGATACTGTTGATTTTAATCCAAGTAATTAGATATCGTTTATTGATTCCCGTGTTATATTGATTGTTTGTAAACCAAAAACAAGCGGAAAGAATCCGAAAAGGGAAGAATCAAGTTTCTTAGGGGATTCAAGCTTTGTTCGAGGTAGGTGATGGTTGTGATTTCATGTTGGTGTGATATGTATTTGTAATTACTTCATCATGATGCATGTATGTATGCGAATGTTGCATTACTGATCACACTAATCCTAAATGAGGATGATTGAATAATTGTATGCCATGAATCATGACTTGATTGTATTATTATGAGAATTTACATTGTGATTGTGATTATGGCTTGTTAAATGGTTGGGTGTTACGTTCTGACACACTAATTGAGATCAGTTGCCATGTATCAACATAAGCATTGGAATGAGTTTTAAGATCGAACACGGTTAACTTGGAATGGGTACCACTTACCGATACACTAACTATTTGGTTGTGGGTTCCATGAGAGGACCATTGACTTGACATAACTGTATATCTTGAGAATTGTGAATTTGTACGTTGTTCGTAAGTGATAATTGATATTGTATATGTTCGGTGTATGCATGTTTATTATTTTGTAATGACTTATATGTGTTCCGCCTATTGGGATACCCGCGTGATCCTACCAGTACACTGTGGTTGTGTACTAATACTGCACTTGCTCTTTTTTGTTCAGTACATGGCATCTTGAGGTGGCTACTGAACGACCTCATCTAGAAGATCAGTAATTGTCATCGAATTCAAGGGAGAGCCAGTTCTTTCGGGCTGCCATTAGTTCTCTTTTCATTTACGTCCACATCTTCAGACTTAGACTAGTTTTTAGATTTTCTTATGTTTAATTGGGTTGTACCCATTTCCTTAGACTTATGATCCTTGTTTGAGTTTTGATACATTGACTTTCAGGTTCTAGGTAGTATTTCCGCATTTGTTTTGTTAGCCTTTTGTTGGAGTTTCTGGGAACTCCCTATTTTTCTTTTCTTAGACATTTAAACCTGCTTCCGTATATTTATATGTCTTAGTTTTTGGTTAAGTTGTTTAGCTTGGGGTGTAGTATTGGTTCTCCCACCGGAGGGTTAGTGTGGCTGTCAATCATAATGGTCTGGGTTGTAACAAAATTTGTATTAGAGCCCTAGGTTCGTTGATCTTGATGTACCAAAACGAGTCTAGTAGAGTCTTGTGAAATGGTATGGAGACATTTGTACTTTTCTTCAAGAGGCTATAGGACTTTAGGAAAGTTGTATCTAATACCCTTCACTCTTGTGTCCGCATATGGTTAATACTAGGTTTAACAGCGTCTGTCCCGTAGCTCATGTCAGTGCGCCAACTGAGGAATTTGCAGCAAAAGGTCGCGATCAAGGTAGGGCTAGAGGAAGAGCTAGTGGTAGAGGTCGAGGAAGGGTAGTACATGCTGGGGATGGAGCTCCGGTTAGGGATGCTCCCAGAAGTGAGAATCCTCATGCGCATTATGAAGAGATAGAGAAGAATGTTGAGGTTGAGGATGAGAAGAATGTTGGACAAGAGGAAGAAGTGCAGGCTGAGACTACAAGTATTGCTCCCTTAGACCCAGTGTTAGCTCAACATATTATGTCATTCTTGAAAGGATTGGTTGGTCCTGGAGTGTTTCCCTCTGTTCAACAACTCAAGCTCCCGCCAATCCCCCTATTCCTATCACTATCCCCAAGGTGGGTGGAACTGTAGGTACTGATGCTTTCTTTTGTCCTTTGTTGGGTCGTGTTATGGATGGTAACGAACATGAGATGTTGACTAAGTTCTTGAAGTTGAAACCGCCGGTGTTCCATGGTTACGAGAGTGAGGACGCATATGAGTTCATCCTAGATTGTTATTAGAGGCTTCATAAGTTGGTAATTGTCCATCAACATGGCGTGCAATTTGTGACCTTTCAACTTCAAGGTGAGGCTGAGCAGTGGTGGAGAGCATATGTGGAATGCAGATCTTCAATTTTACCCCCACTTACTTGGACCTAGTTTCATGCTCTGTTCTTGGAGAAATATGTTCCCCGGACTTTGAGAGATCGTAAGAAGGATGAGTTCATGGCTTTGGAGCAAGGTGGTATATATGTGGCTGCTTATGAGGCTAAGTTTCATGCTTTGTCTAGATATGCTACGCAATTGGTGACTACTGAGGAAGAGAGGATCAGTCTATTTGTTAAGGGACTAAATTCTGAGTTGCAGGTATTGTCTATTCATATGACCTCTGCAGGAAAAAACTTCAATGAGGTAACATATTTTGTGAAGAAAGTGGAGGAGGTGAGGCGAGACGGCCAGGCTAAGGTATTGGCTAAGAAAGCCAATAATTCAGGTAACTTTCAGAGTTCTTACTCCAAAGGTTCAGGGAGGCCGACACTTGCATTCCGGACAATTCAGTCTGTCATGTCCGCTTCTATAGGTAATTACTCAGGGACTCCACCATATTATTTGATTTAGGATAGCCAGGGAGCCGCACCTTCGGCGGGTAGCAGACCATTTTTTGATCGTACTTGCTATAACTGTGGGGAACGTGGGCATATGATGAGAGATTGTCCCTACCTACACATGATGGATTCCGCACAGCAGCAAACTAGATCAGTGGCACTCGCGGGAAATGGTAATAATGGTCGAGGACATCCACAAGGTGGGTGAGGAGGAAACTAGCGAGGCCGGGGAGGTAGGGGAAATAGTAACATAGGCAGAGGTGCAGTATAGCAAGGCAGGGAGGTTGCCCATCATGATGATAGGGCTCAATGTTATGCCTTTTCGGGCAAGACTGAGGTGGAGGCGTCAGATGTAGTGATCACATGTACTATTCCTTTCTGTGACCGGATGGCTAATATGTTATTTGATCCGGAATCTACTTATTCTTATGTGTCCATGCAATTTGCCTCAGAATTTGCTATGATTTGTGATATACTTGATGCCATCATCCATGTTTCTATCCCAGTTGGAGAGTTTGTCATAGTGACCCATGTCTATCGTGTTTGTCCTATTTTGTTATGGGTATTTAGACTTGGGCTGATTTCGTGATTTTGGATATGACTGACTTTGATATAATCTTAGGCATGACTTGGTTGTCCCCCTGTTATGATGTGCTTAATTGTAATACTAAGTATGTAACTCTAGAAATTTTGGGGAGGGAAAAGTTAGAGTTGAAGGGGTGTACAAGCCTAAGCAAGCTAAGATCATATCCTCTATTCGGGCAAGGAAACTGGTAGGGCAAGGTTGTTTGGCTTATTTGGCTTATATTCGGGACATTGAGGTTGAATCCCCCTCTATTGAGTCTATTCCAGTGGTGTTAGAATTTAGAGAAATATTTCCTACTGATTTACCTGGTATGCCTCCGGACAAAGATATAGATTTCTGCATTGATTTAGAACCTGGTACCTGCCCCATTTCCATCCCTCTGTATCGTATGGCTCTGGCAGAATTAAAAGAGCTTGAGGCTCAAATCCAAGAACACCTTGATAAGGGATTTTTCCGTCCTAGTGCTTCATCGTGGGGTGCTCCAGTTTTGTTTGTTAAGAAAAAGGATGGTAGTATGAGGATGTGTATAAATTACTGGCAATTAAATAGGGTAACCATTCAGAACAAGTACCCATTGCTTCAGATAAATGATCTTTTTGACCAATTGCAGGGTGCATCAATTTTCTCTAAGATTGATTTAAGGTCTGACTACCATTAGTTAAAGATTATGCCTGAGGATGTGCCCAAGACGGCGTTTAGGATCCGCTATGGGCACTACGAGTTTCTAGTCATGTCGTTTGGGTTGACAAATGCACTTGAAACTTTTATGAGTTTGATGAATGGTGTGTTCAAAGCATTTCTTGATTCGTTTGTTATAGTCTTTATTGATGATATTTTGGTTTATTCGAAGAGCAAGGAAGAGCATGCTGACCATCTTCGTATTGTTCTGGGTGTTCTTGGGAAACAAAAGTTGTATGCGAAATTTTCCAAGTACCAGTTTTGGTTGACTTCGATTGCCTTTTTGGGTCATGTGGTTTCAAAAGAAGGGCTAATGGTAGATCCCCTAAAGATTGAAGCGATTTAGAATTGGGTTCGATCTAGCTTTTTGACTGAAGTTAGAAGTTTTGTAGGGCTCGCTAGCTACTATCGTCGGTTAGTGAAAAACTTCGCTTCTATTGCCACACATCTGACAAATTTGACCAAGAAGGAGGTACCTTTTGAATAGGCTGAAAAATGCAAGGAGAGCTTCCAAAAGCTCAAGACTCTTTTGACCACAACACCTATTCTAGCACTACCGGTGGAAGGTAAAGATTTTATAGTTTATTGTAATGCTTCATATTTGGGTTTGGGTGCTGTGTTAATGCAAGATAAGAATCGTATAGCTTATGCATCATGACAGTTGAAGGTGCATGAGAGGAATTATCAAACACATGATTTGGAGTTGGCAGCGGTAGTGTTTTCTCTTAAGATCTGGCGGCATTATCTTTATGGTGTTAAATGTGAGGTGTTTACTGATCATCATAGTCTACAACATGTATTCAATCAAAAGGATCTGAATTTGAGACAACGAAGGTGGATGGAGTTACTCAAGGATTATGATGTGACCATCCAAAATCATCTGGGTAAGGCTAATGTAGTAGCGGATACACTAAGTCGAAAGGCGGTGAGTATGGGTAGTTTTGCATGCTTGAGTATGACTAAGGGACCTTTGGCTAAGGAAATCCAGACCCTGGAGTCTAAATTCATGTAGTTGGGCATCTCAACAAAAAGGTGAGGTGTTAGCTATCATTGAAGTAAGGGCAACGTTTATTGAGGAGATCAAGGCAAACGGTTTGAATATGAGAATTTGAAAGAGCTCAGAAATAAGGCAGTGTCTGGCAAGGCACAAGAGACCACTCTTGATGTGGAGGGTGTGCTCAGTTTAAAAGGAAGGATTTGTGTTCCTAGAGTGGACGACTTGATTCAAGAATTGTTGACAGAATCCCATGGTTCGCGATATTCCATTCATCCGGGTGTGACCAAAATGTACCGAGATTTGAAATGAATTTATTGGTGCCTTGGCGTGAAGAAAGATATAGCGGAGTTTGTGGCTAAGTGTCAAAATTGCCAACAAGGAAAACATGAACATCAAAGGTCTGCAAGTTTGCTTCTGAGAATGCCAATTTCGGAATGGAAGTGGGAAATGATAGCTATGAATTTTGTGGTTGGTCTTCCCAAGACTTTGGGGAAGTTTGATTCAATTTGGGTAGTAATTGACCGATTGACTAAGTCAGCCTATTTTAAGTCACTCCCCAAGCTATCCCAGAGACGCGGACACGGGACCTAGGACCACAAGTGATCCCAAGCTAACCCTGCTGGCATGATCATGACCATACTAAAGATAATAAACTGATGCGGAAGCTAACTCATAAATAAAATAAAAAGATGAGGAATACCCATATACTATAACTGAGATAAATGAAAACTAATGAGTTTAATACAAAGAAGATATTAACTCAATACTAAGGTGAATCTAACTATGTATCAAATAAGCCTCTAAACTGACTAGAAGTGTTGGAACATGCCCCAAATAAGACTAGAAAATCTGAAACTAAAAGACTGAAAACCGAAAAATGACATGACTATTGTCCTCGAAGAATGAGGACCTACCACTAATGCTGCTGAACTGGAGATCGAGAACCGGTCTAAACGTGATGTGGATGCTGGGAACCTGAACCTACATCACGAGAAGATGTAGCTCACGTATGCGTTAGTACTTGAAAGGTACTGAGCATGCAGGATAGAGTAAAGCTGAAATAACATATAACTGAACAAAGCAATAAAGCAATGATATAATTTGAACATGATATAGATACTGAATGCTGAGCTAACTGAATGCAATGAACAATTTATAACATGCTGAGACTGAATACTGACTGTACTGAAATATGGTCAATGCAATAGAGTCTGACTGAACTGTGGGAGCTACTAATAACCGACA